>CAUYRH010127850.1:0-12928 GCA_963574655.1 Perodicticus potto | reverse complement strand
AATGTACTCAGTCTTACTATGAAACCAATTTATAGCTTTCTTATGAAAGCTATAACCGAATTTTAGCTCAAGAAGAAGGAGAAAGGGGAGAAGGAGGGGAAAGGAGGGGGGAGGATGGGTGGAGGCAGAGTATTTGGTGGGACCACATCTATGGTGCATCTCACGAGGGTACATGTGAAATTTACTAGGTGTAGAATATCAATGTCTTAACCCAATAACTGAGAAAATGCCTTGAAGGCTATGTTAACCAGTTTGATGAAAAATTTTCAAATTGTATATAAAACCAGCACATTGTACCCCATAATTGCATTAATGTACACAGCTATGATTTAATAAAAAAAAAAAAGAAGTGATACATAAACTATGGAGAGAAACAATTCAAATGGCAACGGATTTCTTATCAGAAACCATGGAGGTCAGAAGGAAGTTACACATCATTTTTCAAGTGTGGAAAGTAAAGAAATGCCAACCCAGAATTCCACAGCCAGTGAAAATGTCCTGCAAGCATGAAGGGGAGAAAGCCAGGTGCAGAAAAGGCAAATGCTGCATGTTCTCACTTCTATGTGGAATTTAAAACAATCAACCATGTAGAAAACAGAATGGGGATTACCAGCGGCTGGGGATTGGGAGGAATGGAAAGCTGCTTGTTGAGGCGTACATTGTTTCCATTAGACAGGAGGAATAAATTATAAGTATTTGAGGTAAAGAATATGTTGACTAGCTTAATTCAGTCATTCCACATTGTTTAAGTATATCATAGCATCACTTTGTATGTCATAAATACATACGATCATAATTTGTCAATACTCAATACCAAAAAGAATGGAGGAGAAATCAAGCCATTTTTAGATGAAGAAAAACTAACAGGATTTGTTAGCAGCAAACTTCTAGAGGAAATACTATAAATAGAAGGGAAACAATAAAGGAAAATACTTTGGAACATCAGGAAGGAATGAAGAACCCCAATGAACAAAAATATGAGTAAATAAAATAGATTTCTCTTCCTAGTTTTCTAAATTATGTTTGGTGGTTGAAGCAAAAGTTCTTACACTTTTTGACGTGGTTCTAATTGTATGTATAGGAAATACTCAAGGCAATTATATTATAAGTGTGGTATTATAAAAGGACATAAAGGCAGGTAATATTTCTGTACTTTACTTAAAAACTGGTAAACAAAAAACCAGCAAACTTTATACCTTTAATAAGCCATATACCTTTAATGCGATACCTACAGCAACCCCAACAAAACAAAACAACCCCCCAAAACCCCAAACCAATAAAACTATACAAAGAGATGCATCCAAAATGCTATGGATAAAAGTAGAATTTTAAAAAATGTTCAAGTAACCCAAAGGATGTCATAAAAAAATTAGAAAAATGAAAAACAGAGAGGATAAACAGAAAACAAAAAATAAAGTAGTAAACTTAAACTCTAACATATCCTTAATTACACTAACGCTAAACAGTCTAAATGCACAAAATTCGGTGAAAGATTTATGTGATCCAAAGAGAAACCAGAGCATTAAGTGTACAAAATAAAAAACGGAGATTGGCAGAGTGGTTTAACAAACATGACCCAACTATATGCTGTCTAAAATAAACTCACTTAAAATAGAGTAAAAAACAGATAGAAAATGACATATTATGAAAATATTAATTAAGAGAAAAAGGGAGTAGCTATATTAGTAGCAGATAAGGATTTCAGAACAAAGACAATTATTAGAAATACAGACATTATATATTGACAAAACTGTCAGGCTATCAAGAAGACATAACAATCTTAAACGTGTATGCATCAAACAAGAGAGGGGCAAAGTATGTGAAGAAAAAGCTGATAGAGCTGAAGGGAGAAATAAATAAATCTACAATTATAGTTAATCCTAACCCTAACCCTAACTTCAACCCGTTTTTTGATAATTGATAGAACAACAGGAAACCATCAAGGACATAGAATTCAACACCACCATGGGATCTAGTCAATATTTATAGAATAATTCACCTAATAAGAGTAAAATATACTTGTTTTTAAGTACTCATAAAACAAAGGCAAGACAGATCACATCCTGGGCTGTAAAACAAATCTGACCACATTAAGAGAAATAAAAATCAAACAAATGTGGTCTCCTACTACAATAAAATCACACTAGAAATCAATAAAAGAAAGATAATGGGAAAATTTTCAAACACTTAGAAAAAGCAACAGAAACATCTCAGTAATCCATTGGTCAAAGAGGAAGTTTGAAGGGGAATTTTTAAAGAATTGAATTGAATGAAAGTGACAACACAACATACAAAAATTTGTGGGATACGGTGAAAGTAACACTGAGAGGGCAATTTATAAACACTAACTGTAAATATTAGAAAAGAGAAAAAAATCTCAAGTTAATAAGCTCCCACCTCAAAAACCTAGGAAAAAAATGGAAAATAAACCTCAAGCAGGCGGAGGATAGGAAACAAAAAAGAAAATCCCAGAAATCAATGAAACTGAAAACAGAAAAACAGTAGAGAAAATCAATGAAAGAAGGGGCTAGTTCTTTGAAAAGAGCAATAAGAGCAAAAAACTTCTAGTGTGACTGACAAAGCGAGGAGAACGAAGTTAGCAGTGTCAGGAAGGGGCTACCCCTGCAGATTCTGCAGACGTCAAAAGGTAATCGAGAAATGCTAACAAAATTCTATATACACAAATTTGACAAGTAGATAAGATAGATCAAGTTTTAGAAAAGCACCGCTACACAACTTACATAATAGGAAACAGATCATTTGACTAGTAATATGTTATTAGTTATTAAGAAAAATAAACTCATAATTAAAAAAAAAAATAGGAAACTCCAGGCCCACGCGGTTTCTCTGGCAAATTCTATCAATGTTTAAAGAAATTAAGACTGATTCTACTGATCTCTTCCAGAAAGTATGAAGAGAGAACATGTCCCAATTCATTTTACGAAGTTAGTATTATCCTAATACTAAAACCAGACAGTGCAAAAAGGAAAGAAGGAAGAAAGGAACCCACAGGCCAAAATCATTCCAAATCTTTAACAAAATATTAATAAATGGAATTCAGCAACATAGTAAAAGAATTATTCAACATAACCGGGAGATTTATTGCAGGGTTGCAAGGCTAGTTTAATATAAGAAAATCAGTTCTTATTAATAGGCTAAAACAGCAATCAACTGAACATGTCAATTGATGCAGAAAAAGAATTTGACAAATTTTAACACCTATTTATGGTTTAAAAAAAATCAGAAAAATAGGAACAGAGGGGAATCTTTTCTGCTTAATAAAGAGTACCTACAAAAGCTCTACATTTAACATTATGCTTAATAGTGAAAGACTGAATGTTCTCCCCCTCAGATCAGAAATCAGGTAAGGATGTCAACTTTTACTACTTCTATTTAATACACTGCTGGAAGTTTTAGCTGGTGCAATACAGCAAGAAAAGGAAATACAAGGTATACAGTTTGGAAAGGAAGAAATAAAACCATCCTTATTTGCACAGGACATGACTTATGTAGAAAATTTCAAGCTGCCTATAAAAATAATACTGAAGTCATAAATTTGTCAAGGTGGCAGAATTCAAGATAAATATACCAAAATTGACTGTATTTTTTGTATGCTAGCTCTGCACTCATGAGCGCAAAAATTTCAAGCTACAATATTTACAGTCATTTAAAAAATGAAATAGGTGTAAGTCTAACAGAACATGTATAGAGGTCAGTCTTGGTGGCTCATGCCTGTAATCCTAGCCCTCTGGGAGACTGAGGTGGGAGGACTGCTTGAGATTGGGAGTTCAAGATCAGCCATAGCAAGAATGTGACCCCGCCTCTACAAAAAATAGAAAAAATTTGCCAGGCTTGGTGGTGCACCAAGCTACTTGTCCTAGCTACTTAGGTGGCTGAGGCAGGGAGATCACTTGAGCTCAGGAGGTTGAAGTTGCAGTGAAGCTATGATGACAATGTTGTACTCTAGCCTAGGAGACAGTGAGACTCTGTCTCAAACAAAGCATAGAATTGCATGCTTATAATTGGGAAGGAGGGTGAATCCTGATCTGGTAAGTGGGGTCAAGGAAGCCTCCCTGGAGGAGGTGATGGTAGACAGAGCATCAGAATGCCAGCCCGCAGGACAAGAGCAGCATGGGGAAAAGCCCCCTGGCAGGAGAGAGCCGGGGTCTGAGGAAACAGGCATTTATGTGGTGGCTCATGATCCTGTTCTGCCTTTCAGGAGTGCTGGGCCACGCCTTCGAGGCTTTCAGTAGGAAGGTCCCTGGATCCCTGTTCCTGTGACCTCAGCAGTTCTCTCCTTCCCTTCTGCTGTCCTGGGGCTTTGGTGTTTGGTGGTAGACCACATGTTTGTTTTGAGTCTATATTTAGCTTCCTCTTTGCTCTCTCTGCTACGCATCAGCGATCTCCCAAGAACACCAGCTCCCTTAGGTCTCTCAGGCTACTCCTGACCAATTTGAGGATGGATGATGGGTCGGGGCCGCTGCTTGCAGGGCAAAGAGGGTTCTCCATCTGGAATTGGCTTAAGTGGCCTCCCAAGGTTCCTGGAGTTTCACTTGTCCCACTGCCCACTTCTTCCTAGTGGCAGCCCTGTTTTGTTTCTCCACCTCTCTGTTTTCTCCACCCAGGGTCCTCTTTCTTGCTTCTCTTGTGTCCAAACTTGTCTTGAGAAACTCCCCACCCCTCCCTCTGACCAGTCTTGAACTGTGAGTTTAAGCTCTGTGACCATCAGGGTCTTGGGTTGGACAACAGAGAAAGGCACTCAGGCCAACACTGGGAAGTCTGGAAAGATTAAATGGAAGTGAAATGGAGTGTATTTGTGGGGTGTACATAATTGTTCAGAGTTACAACATTGATGTCAGCCACCAGGGCTATTTCTATGAGGTTATTTGCTCTTTAAATCTGATCTCACTTTGGGAAACTAAAAGGTTTGATCTGCCCCCAGGCAGGAAATCCAGGCATCATGGGGCAGATGGGGCATCGTTTTTCTCTCTTGGTGGGGCAGGGGATGGGAATTAGGGATGGGTAGTAACAAGTGGTTTAACAGTGATTTATTAAAAGTTTTTGCTATGTGCCAGAAACTATTCTGACATTATCTCATTGGATCCTCAAGAAACTCTTTGAGAGAATGACCATTTTACAGATGGGAAAACTGATGCACAGAAGCATTAGACACCTTGCCCAAGGTCACACGGGTGGTAAGGCAGAGCTAGGGTTTGAATTCCACTCTGTCTGAATCCCAAATCTTTGTGTTTGGCCATTAGGCTCTACAGTCTCTCTGGAGATTATGTCCCATCTCCCTTCCTTGAAAGCATCTCTTTTCTTTTTCTTTCTTTCCCCCCCCACTCCAACTACCAGCACCTAGCTATTTCTGCTCTTTCTCTGTGTCTCACTCTTCCTTCTTTTCCCCTTTGCTTCCCCAACTTTTCCCCCAATACTATGTTTTCTGTTATCCAGGCCTTAACCTGCCACTGGGGAAGAGGTCAGCTCTGCTTGGATCTCTGTCACTGCTGCCTGGGGTTTCCCATGGTTGTCTAATCCCTTTGTTAAGGTTGGTAAAGCCTCTGGTGGTGCCTTCTAAAATGCAAATATTGCACTCCCAGTAAGGGGTGCATTAAGACATCACAATTTAGGCATGAATTATATGTTTCCCTGTGTATAAACTTTAATGGGGATGCACAGAATAAGGGGTAGTGGGAACAGAAAGGGGAGGCTGGGTGCAACAAAGACTCTCTCTTAGTATCTGATAGCTTCTAGAAGTCCGAACTGTTAGTTGCTTGGGTCAGGAAGATGCCAAATCCAAGGAGATGAGGTCTGCAACTATACTGGTGTCAACTAAAACCATAGGTCCATGCCTTTCTTTTTGTGTAACTCTTTAAAGTTTGTTTAGTGTTTCTTTATAAATTGCCTCTTTTAATCCTCAAGCCTGATTATAACCCCGATATATCAATACAAGGAGAGTACTGTATCTCTCAACTGGGAAAGCCAGGACTAGACTTTAAGTCCTCTCCTATCCTCAGAGCCACCTCTTCTAGAAAATCTTGTGCTTTTTTGCACAGAACATTCCAATTATTATTATTATTATTTGAGACAGAGTCTCACTTGTCACCATGGGTAGAGTGCCCTGGCATCACAGCTCATAGCAACCTCAAACTCTTGTGTTCAAGCGATGTTCTTGCCTCAGCCTCCTAAGTAGCTGGGGCTGCAGGCGCCCGCCACCATGCCTGGCTATTTTTACAGATGGAGTCTTGCTTTTGCTCATGCTGGTCTCAAACCTGTGAGCTCAGGCAATCCTCCCACCTCTGCCTTCCAGAGTGCTAGGATTATAGGTGTGAGCCACCGCGTCCAATCTCTAAGATATTCCAATTAAATTGTCCAAATCTTTCTGTCTTCTGTTCAGGTTTGCTCATTCCATTACTGTTCTGTTCATTTGACAAGCATTTATTGAGGATCTGGCATTAGGCTAAGCTTTTACATACATATTCTTTCATTTACTTCTTACACACTATGGGAAAGATGTTAAAATATCTTCTTTTAACAAGTCTCTCTCTGCCTGACTGACCAAGGTCTCCTGTGGCAAAGCTCTGAAATCCACCACCAAGTTAGTGTCAATGCCATCCTTCCCACAACTGGTGGATGAGTGTACCTGGACTCCCATTCATTCCTGGGAGACAGGGACTCCTCACTTAGTGACTTTAAGTCAAATGGGAATCCTTGCATAATGACTTTAACTTGAGTACTCTCCATCAGCCTTGCCATTTCTTAGAACTCCATGGTAATCCATGAAAATCTAAGACTTTCCCACCCATCTTTCCTTTCTACTTTCCCTCTCTGCTGCACAAGGCCCAGATGGGTAGCTCAAAATGATGGCTCTCCCAGCCTGTCCTGACTCCCTCTCATTGTTGCTAAGAGGACATTAGCCTTCACATACTTTTTGTAGGTCTAATCGTGAGTTGGTGCCTGCCTCTTAAAGGACCTGGATTAACATATATGTCTTTCTTTGTCCCTCCCCTCCCCTTCCTTCTTCCCGTCCCCTTCCACCCCTCTTCTCCTTTTTCCCTCCTCTTTCCTCCCCTCCCCATCTCTTCTTTCTGTTCTCCTCTCTTCTCTTCTCCTTCCTCCCCTTCTTTCCTTCCTGCCTTTTTTCTTTCATACACTTCTGGCCTTTGTGGGTGAGGTCAGAACTTGAGTACAGAGGCTGAAGTAGTGCAAATGTCCTCCTGGTTCTCTTGTCTGGGAATGGTATTCGTAGTCCACTTCCTGAGCTTGGAATTTGTGAACTTGCCTAGGAGCACTTGGCAACACCAGCTCACTCCTCTCATACTCAAACACTCCTTTCCCTTTCTCTGTGATACCACATACTTCTGGGTGTCTACCTAGCGCTTGTCCTGCCCCTCATCAGTCTGTCTGTCCTCCTGACCAAAGTCAAGGTTCTCGGTTGGATGCTTTCATTTCCCATGCTGTGAAAACACAACCTTTTCTGTAAAAGACACAGCTTTGCATCATGAGTCATTGGGGAGAAGAGTAAAATGAAAACCTATTTTCTTACAAAACTTCTTTTCCAGCTGCATCCACCTCATTAGATTTATGCCCTCCTTTTCTTTTGGAGACATGACTGGAGGGGAAATGTCCACAAAGTTGCTGATGGCTTTCAGCAGCTTAATGAGTATGTTCTTTCCCAGAGGTTGTTAAATTTTTGCTGTTGATTTTACTTTTTCAGCCTGAACTTGTTACTTGAACATAAACCTGGAATTCACAGACCCCAATTTTCTTTTCTTTAGGAGGGGAATGGCATTTAAAGATAAGGATGTCACCAACTAAATCACCAACTTCTCATATTGTAAGGAATGTTGTAGGAGCCATGTGTCCAGGGAGAACCAGCCACCAGCATTAGTCCTTGTGCTGCCTTACTGGGCAGAGAGCACATGCAGCTGAAAGAACTCTGACTTTGGGGCCCAGGCAGACCTAAATAAGTATTACCCCAGGCTGTGTGATGTAGAGGGTGTTGGGCAGGAAGACAGGAATATCAGACAGATCCAGATTCAAAACTTTCTTTTTATCATTCACAAGCTGTGCAAACCAGTATCTCTGAATCAAAGGTTCCTTATCTGTACATCTGGGGAAAAGCTCTGGCCTCTGCAGGACTGTTCAGAAGAGCAAGGCTATTCATAGCCAGATTTAGCTAGCGCTTAATCTCAGCAGGTCTTGTTCTAACTGCTTTACATACATTAGTTTATTTAATCTTCACTGTGACCAATGCATTAAGTATTATTCATTTACAGATGAGAGATGGAAGCTCAGAGAGGTTAAGTAATTTTCTAAAGTTACACAGCTGGTGGTAGAGTTAGAATTTAAACATAGGCAATTTTGGAATAAATCTCAATCACTCTGCTAGAATGCTGGTAGGTCTTTACCACATGTCTGGTCCAGAGTTAGTACACTGCAAATGTTAAAATTCATCATTATCTTTACATCATCTCCCCCATCATCACTGCTTCACCTATATATATTTCTGTCCATCAATTTATTGGCTAGAACCAAAAACTGACTGTGTCAGAATTAAATGAAACAATGGCCATAGAAGACATCTTGCCTGACTTACAGGAGCTCCTTATTAAGTGTCAGTTATCAAGTAGTTACTGTCTTTCATCCTCTTCTTTCCTCTGTCTTTTTCTCTTTTTCTTCTACCTTCCCTTTATCATAAAGTCTTTGGTGCCTTGTGGGCGGGATTGCTAATGTTACTCTTACACCTATGACCACTGAGCAGATGGTCACCTCTCCTTTACACTCCCCTTCTCCAGGGAAGAACAGGTGGTGCTGAGAGTGCTCACTGGTTCAGCATCCAAGCGTGCCCAGATGTTGTTTGAAAAGTTACCTGGTCAAGATCTTTTCCCCCAGTTTGGTCTTCATAAGAAATTCATTATGAAGGGGAATAGAGTCCTTTCTCTAAGAAATAATTTTTGGTGATGAGTGTAGTGGAAATTTACATATCTCATTTCATCTTTTGAAAGATGAGATACCTTACAGCATCCAGTTTGCTTTCATTCTTGTAGCTGCCCAGAATCTGAACTTTCTTCTTGTGTTTTGGGGAATTTCCCACCTTAGGAAGTAGATCCAGTTTCCACTGCATATCTAGGGCAGGGTCTAGCAACCCAGTCTTGGCCAACCAATGCTAGTGTTCAAAGAAGGGAGAAGTCCAGCTGGTGGCAAAGACAGTGAGAGCAACATCCAGCATTAAACTCTGGTAGTGTGGTCAAAATGCTGAGCAATTCGGGGATTACACAATATCCTTTTTGTAAGATAATTTTCTGTTTAAACCAGAATTGTTTTCTGTTGCTTACAATAAGAATATTGACTGATACCATGTGATAAGGAATAGTAGAGAATAGTATCCATCGAGCCCAAGAAATTTTGCCTCTTTAGAAAGCATACACATGCTTTAAAGAACAGGTGGCTAGTAGCTGCAGAAGGAGTATTATTATTTACATTCATCTGTTTTGTCTTTTATTGCACATTTATTGAGGACCAGTGCCATACCAGGCGTTGGGCCAGGTGCTGAGGATATAGCACCTGGAAAATAGAGGAAAATAGACACTTGCTATGGACACACAGTGATAGGAAGTCCTAATCTCAGTGATCATCTGGCTACTTTCGTCTGCATTTCAGGTTTTGTTTTATAATAATTTGCCTCTGTAGAAATTCAGAGAGTTACAATGCAGACTGTTGTTTTGATGTTAATCAGCTAATTAATTTCCTATTTAGTTCTAAAAGGCATGTGAAGTGACTTATCAAAAATACACAGATATAGTCAGATCAAAGAGTATCAAACAATAAAAACAAGCTGCATTTAGTATAAGGTGAGCAAAGGATAAAAATCTTTTTCTAAATACTGTTAGAGCAAGTGAACTCAATACCCAGCTTGACTGTTGAGACCGGAGGAAGAGAAAGTGAGAAGACAAAGCCAGTTTAAGGCATCCTTGAAGACAGGATGTTCATTTCACAGGAGAAACCTGTGTTTTCCTCACTATAACTTCTATGAGAAATTTGCTTTTAGGTCTTCATATACAAGGGGTACATACTGAACATTTTATAAAATAAGAGAAACAAGCATAATCTGAGTGCTTCTATATAAATGCCTGTCATGGGTACTGATGGCAGAATTATTAAGGGGTTGGAAAGATCTCTCTCTCTCTCTCGTGTATATTCTTGATGTTACGGAGAACAGTTTCTCGAAGCATTATTTCACTGTGATGGTTAAAAAAAAAAAACTGAAAGAAAACTTACTTGGGTGACATTTAGTTTAATCTCATGGATACCTTACAGCATACAGTTTGCTTTTGCCAGCTGTTGGTAACAGGGATAGAGTCCCTGATGGGGTTTCATGGTGTGGCCTTCTTTGCTTCTCCCATGGGGACTGAGTGAGGACTGATCTAGCTCTCAACCTGTCTGTCCTAGCTGAAGCAGGCACCATGCTACTAAGGGAGATGGGGGTCCCTTCTAACCTTCGCTTTTGAATTCTAAACTGATGTGAGACAGCTCCTAATTTTCTGGAAGACAAAGAATTAGATGATGACATGGTCATGGTGATAATAATGGATACAGTATCAGGTACTGTGAGGTAGCTGGGCAGAATTCATAGAAAAGCTGGCATTTGAACCAGGTCTTGATGGAAATGGCAGAGGGTACTTAAGAAATATGGTGAGAAAGTTTATGGAGCTTTTGGAATTATTGTAAGAAGTCTGGATTTAATGGACAATAGTTGGCTGTTAAAGAATTCTGAGGAGGGCAATCCATGATAAAATCTTCCTTGTGTTGTAAGAGGCTATTTACACGAACAGCGTGGTGCTATGATGTTAAAAACAGTATCCACTAGTCACATGGTGTTATTGAGCACTTGAAATGTGTGCAGTCTGAACTGAAATGTGATGTAAGTATACTATATGCATTGGATTTTGAAGACTTGTTACAAAACTTTGTAAAAATAACTCAGTAATTTTTGTGTTGATTACATGTTGAAATGAAAATCAGTTAGATAAATAAATTATTACATTAATTTCATTTATTTTTACTTTCAGAATAAAGTTATAAGAACATTGAAAATGGCCTGTAAAGCTCACATTATATTTTTTTGGAAGGTGCTAGTGTGGGCAAGGGAAGAACCGAAGACCAGGAGGAGAGAGGGAGCCATTGCCAGACTTGGGCAAGGGATGAGGAGGGTGAGGTCTAAAGCAGTGACTCTGAATGAAGGGGAAAGAGTAGTAAAAGACTTTTTAAAATGGGAGTTGACAGTAATTTTTATGGATGTGGGTATTAGAAAGAGGATAGTGTCACGGTTGCAAATGTGTAGGTGACTTGAGATGATGTTGGGGGCATGGTTTTTAGTGGTGCTGCATGTGGGTTTCAATATGGACACACATGTGTAGGAAGCAATGGGGAATTCAGGTGTGAAGCTCAAGGAAGAGGATGTGGTGGAGCTGTAGATTCAGGCGTCAACAGGAGGCGGAAGTTGAAGTACAGAAATGGGCTAGGACACTGGGTTCATTGAGGGAGGAGTAGAATGAGAGCCAGACACAAAGAAGTGAAGAAGTGATGGAGGTTGGGGCTCGGAATTTGAGATGTGGATGAAAGGAGGAGGAGCTGGTGCGCTTGACTGAGGCTGGGGAGGGAGGACCCCTGAGGCCCTGGTACCATATAGAGCAAAGGTTGAGACGTTTACCGGTGCAGGAAGCAGAGGTTCTTGGTGAGGCTGTCGGGAAGCCACGTGGAGTGTTGGGGCAGGGCTTTGACTCAGTTGCCTGAGGCTGATGCCAAATGGCGAAAGGTCCAGGAGAGAGCGGCTGGTGAGGAAGAACTGTTTGGAGAAGTCTGGTCCCTAGAGAAGATTGAGACGGGGATGAAGGGGGGGGAAGGGACGGAAGGCTGCATCGGAGGGCGTGGGAGGATGTGGGAGAGGGTTCCGTGGCAGGTGCAGCACAGGTTGAGGGTAAGGATTTCTAGGCAAAAGGTGAAAGATAAGGAAAGAAAATGAACTGGTGCAGTAGATATGAAAACGTCACACCTGCGAGAGTCATTTATACTCCCCGCCCCAACCAAATGCTTTAGTCACATCTCCACAAGTCCATCCTGAGGATTCGGCCCCTCCCAGGTTCCATCCAGGTAGGGCCTCTTTCACACCCACATCGGAGAGGAAGAGGGGAAACCCCCTTCAGAGATTATGCCTCTTTTGCAGTTCATTGCTTTCGCTGGCGGACCGCGCTGGCCCCAGGCTTGGGAGACACTCTGCGGGCTCTCTGGGACTGTACGAACCTGGGGTCCGTAGCCGATGCCCCCTACTCTGTGGTCCCTCTGCGCAGAGCTGGATCAAAGAAGCCGCGCCTTCTCCCTCCCTAGTCCCGGCCACGGCTCGCCTGCAGCGCCGGCCTCCTCCGGCAGGGGCGCTGGCAAGCCGCGGATGGCCGGCTCCATCTAATATTCCGCCAGCTCCCACTTGGGCCCCGCGACGCTGGAACTTTTCTTGGGGCTTACAGATGCTGGCACCGGTCTTATTCTGCGCTGGCCGTCGTCATCGAACGTTGTAGCCATTCTTAGGTCCAGTCTCCGCAGTTCCCAATTTCCGTTTTGGCTCCCGGTAGGAAAGCAAGTTTATGCGGGGCGTCTGGGGAATCGCTGTTTTTAGTGGCCCTTGCTCGGCTTCTCAGGCGCCCCAACTGCGTCCTCCATCCTTTTTGCCTCTTTCCTGGTGCTCTTTGGCTACCTTCCTTCTCTTCCTCTTTCCTTTCTTCTTTCCTCCTTTTCCCGCTTTCCTTTCTCTTTCTTCCTTTGTCCCTTTTCCTCACCTTTCTTCGCTCTTGGGGGGGGGGGGGGGGCGGCGGCGCGCGCCGGCCCCCCCCGGCCCCCCCCCCCCCCGACCCCAACCCCCCCACCCCGACAC
>CAUYRH010127844.1:0-33767 GCA_963574655.1 Perodicticus potto | reverse complement strand
AGTCTCCTGTCTCTGCCTCCCAAGTAGCTGGGACTACAGGCGCCCGCCACAACGCCCGGCCATTTTTTGGTTGCAGCCGTCATTGTTGTTTGGCGGGCCCGGGCTGGATTCGAACCCGCCAGCTCAGGTGTACGTGGCTGGCGCCTTAGCCGATTGAGCCACAGGCGCCGTGTTTACCTTTCTTTCAATTTATATAATTAATATATTTATAAGTGAATTTTTTCAAAAGATGAAATTTTAACATTCCTACTGCTTTGCCCAATCAATGCAGCACAAATATTATTTCATATCACTAGTAATTTACATCATTTAAAATAGCTACATCACATTCTAATTAGATATAATTTACTTATCATTAATTCTCATGCTGAAAACCTAGATTGAGCCCAACCTTTTTACCATTTAAAATAACACCGTTGACATATAGTCCCAGCTACTTGGGAGGCTGAGGCAAGAGAACTGATTAAGCCCAAGAGTTTGAGGTTGCTGTGAGCTGTGACGCCATAGCACTCTACTGAGGATGACATAGTGAGACTCTGTCTCAAATAAATAAATAAATGAATAAATAAATAAGTAAATAAAACACTGACAAAGACCAGTGTAGCCCACGCCAAGCACATTGCATTCATCAAACTTCTTCCTAACAACAACTGTAAGGTAGGATGGTTGGCTCAGTCCGTATACAGTTTGAGACTCATGTTTGTTTGTTTTTTTGTAGAGACAGAGTCTCATTTTATCATGCTTGGTAGAGTGCAGTGGTGTCACACAGCTCACGCAACCTCCAACTCCCGGGCTTAGGTGATTCTCCTGCCACAGCCTCCCAAGTAGCTGGGATTACAGGCACCCGCCACAATGCCCAGCTTTTTTTTTTGTTTTTTGCAGATTGGTCGAGGCCGGGTTTGAACCCTCCACCCACGGTATATATGGCCGGTGCCCTACCCACTGAACCACAGGCGCCACCCCGAGACTCATGTTTTCTTTTACCTACATTACACTGACCTTCAAAATTGAAATAAGGTGCTAATACCATCATGATGGCTTTAGCTAATTTTCAAAATGTAAGGAATATTTGTAAAGGTCGGTATCACAGATCTACTCCATTTCTTGTAATTACATCATCTCTGCACCTGTCCAGGTACGAAAAACTACTCCCCAAAGCACTTACTGTTGGGATGAAACATCTCACAGGTAAACCTCATCTTTGGGGGACTTAACGGGTAATCAAGTGGGAAACTCAGAATGGCAGGAAAAACACCAAACTCAAAACAGGTGTCTTCTGGGCCCCTAAAAGATATAAAAATACACAGTCAGAACTTAAAGCACATTTTTCAATATCTCCCACAATTCAGAAACCAGCTAAGGAAATTTTTACTGCTTTTCATATGCACATGAAAAGATTATCTATTTTAAATAATAACGAATTGTTTTTTTCTGAATGGAAAACAATCTCATTCTCCCATTTCAAATTGATTTAAAGCCTAGGTACACACACAAAGGCTGAACTGCAGCCAGAGTTCCACACAGATAGAGATAAGAGTCAGCAGTGAATATACGATCAGAGAAGACTATAACGCCCTATGGCAAGATCCTGGGAACTGAGTTTTTCTGTAGATGTGGTAAATTACACTTTGAGATAAAGCACATGTCACAGCAAGATTCTATTGTACTTCAATAAATAAGGGGCTAAAAATTGCATTTCAAAGGCTACTTTTTGGTTCTAAACATCCTTCAGAAGTCATTTTTTTTCTTTTGAGGCATTTTCAAGTTCAATGGTGTCACAGCTCACAGCAACCTCAGACTCCTGGGCTCAAGCGATTCTCTTGTCTCAGCCTCCTGAGTAGCTGAGATTACAGGCGCCCACCACAACGCCCGGTTGTTTTTAGAGGTGGGGGTCCTGTTCAGAAGTGATTTTTGTAACCCTCAAGAAACAGAGAAAGAGCACACATGAGCTCATGCATGTGTACCCAAGTGTGAAAGGGCAGGCGCACACAGGCACCATGACCCAGACCCCATGGGAGCAGCTCTCCACTACCAGCATGAACACACATACACACTTTCTGGATAGACCAACAATTTCAGAAGTCCTGCTCAAATGCTAACACCCAACAGATATAACCACCACCACCTAAGGAGGGCAGTGGGAGGGGATGAGAGCAGCCATCCAGCTCCACCTTCTCAGGAGGGACAGCCCCTCCCCCCAACCTTGTTAGTAATATACATCACAGTAGTTTTCAAAGATCTTGGATAATATTAGGTGAACTTAATAAGAAACAACTTTGGAATGACGGCTATGGACACTGAAAACAACAGAAATTACTCTGGGCATGAACAATGACATCAGTAAATAAGAAAACCTCATCTGCTCATTCAAGTGAGACCAAGCGCCTTCATCCATGGTCACTGCTCAGGCAGACAGCAGCTCTGCAGGGGCCTAGACCAAGAAGACCAGGGGACCACAGGACAGTCACACTAGACCTGCTGCCTTCCCAGTGAATCCAGAAGATGGCACAGAAAACAATAATGAAAATATATTTACTCTGAAACTTCATTAAAAAATAAGGCTCGGCACCTGTGGCTCAACAGGCTAAGGCGCCAGCCATGTACACCTGAGCTGGCGGGTTCGAATCCAGCCCGGGCCTGCCAAACAACAATGACGGCTGCAACCAAAAAAATGGCTGGGCGTTGTGGCAGGCGCCTGTAGTCCCAGCTACTTGGAAGGGGGAGGCTTGAGCCCAGGAATTGGAGGTTGCTGTGAGCTGTGATGCCACAGTACTCTATCCAGGGTGATAGCTTGAGGCTCTGTCTCAAAAAAAAAATAGAATAAAATACAAATTTGTTTTAAAATCTTGATAATAAATTACTTTGGTTCAGTGTAATACATCGATATGAAAATACCAGAAGAAATATTTATCTCCACAATTAAAGGAAAAAGAGAAAAAAAGAAAGAAACCTGAACAAAGAGCTCCAACATGCACTTGGTGGTGACACTCGGGGCTGTCAAGGGCAACAGGGCCAGAACGCCCCAGGCTGGTCTGTGGGAAATATTCAAAATGAGAACAATGGGGTAATTGTTGCATGGAGCCAAATTGTTTTCAATCTACTAGACAGATCTTGATTCTGAAAACTGTGTCCTTGCTACTTTTGTTTGGAGGGGAGGAATGTTCCCATCTCACTAGGGCAGAGCCCTGGCTACCAGCACAGCAGCAGAGTGGCACAAGGTGCTGCAGAGGGTAGATCCAGGCAACAGCCCACGGCCACCCAGTGGCCTGGGTCACTCGTGATTCCTGTACCTGCACTCACCTGACTGCATGCCCTAACACCCCTGCCCCCTAACACAGGGCACCCTGCAGATGTGAGAGGCCTTTGATCACCTAAACTCTCTCGTCCTGTGAAAGAGCTCAGCCGCTCCTTCCACACCCCACAGACCTCTGATGAGACTACATTTCCGCTTTATTGTTAAAGCTAGAAAATCTAAAGATGAGATGAGTTAGTCAAGGTCCCCCATGGATTTAGTACTGGAGCTAAGAACAAAACACAGCTTCAACTGCTCCGTTACAAAGTTGGGCACATAAAGATACTATCTTTGAATGTAGCACTGTTCATGCCAGGAATGCTTGCCAACACCTCAATACTTCTGGCAGCTCTGAGTCTAGAATAAGAAAAAACGTCTGATAGTGCTTTTGGAATGAGCTGAATGGAATTTGCTCAGTACTTTGATAACAGTTCTTTGTTCCTCATAATAAGGTCTTCTTTAAGATCATATTTTAAAAAATCCACTGGGTCACCGGTAGCCTCCGAAGCATGACCAAACATTTCCTAAAGTGCGCCCACATCTCAGTTATCAAAGCTATGTACAGACACTCTGGTTCACGACTGGCTGGAAACTGGGGTTTCTTTCTCCTTTTCAGCATGCCATGGTGCTCAGGCAAATCCCCAGGCGGGCAGGGCATGCTTCTGCCTCCACGGAAACCACCACCGAGCAAATTCCTGAACCAAGAGAGGGTGACATTGTCAGCATTGTTTTAGTCAAGTTTTACTGCCACACTCCCAGACAACTTCACCTGTCTTTCATCAAAGATGACCTCACCTCAAAATCTTCCAAAAAAACAAAGAACAAGGAGGAAATAAATTTATCTAGAGCAAATATAAATTTTTCAAAGCCTATATATATTTTATTTATTTATTTATTTATTTATTTATTTATTTATTTATTTTTTTGAGACAGAACCTCAAGCTGTCACCCTGGATAGAGTGCCGTTGCAACACAGCTCACAGCAATCTCCAATTCCTGGGCTCAAGCGAGTCTCCTGCCTCCCAAGTGGCTGGGACTACAGGAGCCCGCCACAACGCCCGGCCATTTTTTGGTTGCAGCCGTCATTGTTGTTTGGCGGGCCAGGGATGGATTCGAACCCACCAGCTCAGGTGTACGTGGCTGGTGCCTTAGCCCGTTGAGCCACAGGCGCTGAGCCTTCAAAGCCTATAAATTACTTTCCATGTTATTGATTAAAATAACATCACATGTTATTTCAGAGCTGAGACGAGCACTGGGCACAGCAGCATAACCACACCAGTTTGCACAGCAGTCACGCTGATGACAGCTCACCCCGACCTCCTGTCTTGTAGTAAGATGGATGCAGAACCAAATACCAAGAGCAACACCGTGATCTACACCTGACCTGTGAGCCATTCTCATTCCTCAACAAAGGACAACAGCTTCCTACCTCATCCCCCAGATCTGCTCCGCACCTTCAATTACGCACCAGTGGCTCAGAAAGCCGGGGAAAATCGGAGCTGTGCTCCATCAGTCTTTCAACATTATCCCCACGTGAAAAGGTTCTTGGCTTGTGATCTAACACTTCTCACTTTCTAGATAACAGAAGGAGCACACAGGCCTGTGTACTGAAAGAAGCAGGAAGGTCAGAGGCTCATCAAGGAACCAGGGCATGATTGGGTGAAACTGAGCCACGTGCCACCAGGCAAGTTCCTGCACCTCTACCTGTACCTCACGGCAGCTGCCACACACAGGGCAAGGTGTTAAAACCATGGAGAATGTAAAGCCAGTCATTAGCATCTAAAACCTGAGCTGATTTCTACAGGACGGTCATTCTCCGTAAGTCAGAACCAGGTGAAACAGAAGAAAGAAAGGCACTAATTCATAAATACCCCACCCCACATGAAGCCTCCACTCTGGGGGAAGGGGACCCTGTGGAATCCAGAGTCCACAGAGAGGACCCCAGCAGGAAGGGCCACGGACCATGCAGTGTCAGAGCTGGGCATGTCTCCTTCCTTCAACCTTGGACCTGAAGTGCAGCAAGCGCTTCTTGCCAATGCTCCCACCTCACTAATGCCTAGGGCAGAGCGACCAAGGTGGGCAATGCACACAGCTCCCATGATGGGCACATGAGCAGTCAGAGGACACTGGCATTAACTGGGCCCCAGATGCAGACCCAGCAAAGGCTAAAGGAGCAGGGGCAGTGGGGAATTGAACAGAAGTAGACCGTAACACCCTTGTGGGCAAAGACCCAGGTAAAGTGTCCTCCTGCACCCTTCACGGGCACTTGGTGGTCTCAACCAGGATTATATATTTCATCCCTAATGTTGTGCCCAGGAGTCCCACGAAGACCACACTGCCAAACAAGTTAAATTTAGAGAGGAGGAGTCCTTTTATTGAAGAGCCAGCTGGCAACTACCTCAGTGCCCCAACATGGGATTTCTGAGAGCAGCCGCGAGTGCTTAAGCAGTTGGGTTTTTAAGGCTTGGTCTGCATCCTGGTTGGAACGCAGGCTGTCCAGATGTATCTGGGTAGGGTAGCAAGCAAGCATTGTACAGAAGCAGAATTTTGCAGTTAGTCATACATCTTTGTTTTAATATTTTCCCCCATACATCTTAGTTTCAGTATTTTCCCCACCTATATTAAATACTATATTTAAAAGTCAGTCTGGGAACAGTTGGTACCTCCTGGTCTGTTTCCCAGGGAGTTAGCCAAGCAAGAAACTTGGAGTGAACTAGAAACAAGAAATTAATTAGTACTTTCCCATCTACCTGGGGAGTGAACTAGACTTATTTTATTTTTTTTGAAAGCTTGCAGTCTGGAAATTTGCCAGGAGTTAACTGGTATTTTTCCATTATAGCCAAGGCCTGACACCTTTCTGTCTTAGTCTGGGCCCACTAGGCCTCATACCATGGCATAGCCCTGTCTCTGGGACAGACAGGGACACCCTTCTGTTTGTTTCCTTTCTTTGTGGCTGTTTTCTAAGTACCCCATGTGATTCTCATATAAACCAGCAATGCTAAGAACTGTGAGGAAGAAACAGCGGCATCCTCCAGACATAGTAACAAATACACGTTTTGTTCCCTGTAAGTATCTTCATGATTATCTATTAAAAAACAGTCCAGAGCAACACCTTATTTATTTCTGAAATATAGATATTTCTAAAAAATTTTAAATGTATCTGTACTATATTTAAAGTACACTAGAAAAGTTCACCAAGTTTAAAAACTTTGTAGTAAATTCTAGAGTAGACACTTCCATAACACAAACTTTGACCTTATTTAATATACATGCAGGTTGGAAAACAAATATCAAAGTATATAAAATAAAAAGCAACTCATTCCCACACTGCCTTTTCTGAAATCACCTGACGTGACCACTGCTAACAGCTGTTGGAGCAGATTTTCCCCATGTGTAAACTCACATACCCTCACCCAGAAAGCTGGATTTTTTGAAATTAAAATGTATTATGCCATTGCTAAGAATTTTTAAACACCTAAATAAATGATGAGACGATCCACGTTCATGGATTAGAGTGCTCAATATTGTCAAGACAGCAATATTGTTCAAATGGATCTAAATATTCAATGCACTCTCCATCAAAATCCCAGCAGGCATTTGTACAGAAATTGATAAGCTGGTTTTTTTTTTTTTCTTTTTTTTGAGACAAGCTGTCACCCTGGGTAGAGAGTGCTGTGGTGTCACAGCTCACAGCAACCTCAAACTCTTGGGCTCAAGTGATTCTCTTGCCTCAGCCTCCCAAGTAGCTAGGACTACAGGCGCCCACCACATGCCTGGCTATTTTTTGTTGCAGTTGTCATTGTTGTTTATCTGGTCCAGGCCAGGTTTGAACCCACCAGCCTCAGTGTATGTGGCTGGCGCCGTAAGCACTGTGCTACGGGTGCCCAGCCTGACAAGCTGATCTTAAAATATATATGGAAATGCAAAGAACCCAGAATAGCTAAATAATCTTGAAAAACAAAGTTGGAGGACTTACATTTCCCCATTTTAAGATTTACTGTAAAGTTACAATAATCAAGGCAGTAGGACAATGGCACAGGGATAGGCATAGATTAATGGAACAGAGGCTACAAAGAAGCCCCTGCATTTATGGTCAACTGATTTTAACAAAGACGTCAAGATTATTCAATACAGAAAGGATCATCTTTTCAACAAATAGTGCAGAGACAACTGGTCTCCACATTAAGAAGGAAATAGGTTCCTGCCTAATTCAATACATACCTACTCAAAATGACTAGACTTTAAAAAACTTTTCTAAAAAAGAGAGTGAAAAAACCTTTTTGACCTTTGGTTATATATGACACTAAAAGCATGATCCATGTAAGAAAAAAACTGCAAAACTGCACTTCATCAAAATTAGCTTCAAAAGACTCCAGGGAGCCTCCTTGCCTCTTCTTTGTCTTGATAATAGGGGCCCATCTGCTGTCTATGGCAAATGTATCTTGCTTCCTAGGCCTACCCCTTGCTGTTACTCCACAGATTTATCTTTCTCTTTCTCAATAAACTTTGTTTCATGCTTGCCTTAAAAACAAAAACTTCATTAAGGAAACAAAAAGGATGGCTCAGTATCCGTCGCTCAGTGGTTAGGGCACTGGCCACATACACTGGAGCCAGAGCTGGTGGGTTCGAATCCAGCCCAAGCCTGCCAAACAACGACAACTACAACCAAAAATAGCCGGGCATTGTGTTGGGTGCCTGTAGTCCCAGCTACTTGGGAGGCTGAAGCAAGAGAATCGCTTAAGCCCAGTAGTTTGAAGTTGCTGTGAGCTGTGACGCCACAGCACTCTACCCAGGGCGATAGCTTGAGACTCCGTCTCAAAAAAAAGAGAAAGAAAACCTAGTTTGTCAAAAGTTCTGAAGCCCCCCCCCCCCAGAATGCCTGCAGATAGAGAGTGAGCATGACAAGAGGAGGGCGGCAGCAGCCACTCGAGAAGCACACTTCAGGCCCACGCAACCGCATGTCCCACCACGAGTACGGCTGTGGTCAGATGACAGCAGGTAGGGGTGAGGAGGGAGAAGGCAAAACTCTCACACAAAGCAGCTGGGAATGCTCTGGAAAAGTGTGGTAGTTTCTCAGTTAAATATAAGTTTACTCCATGTCCAGCAGTTCCACACCTACACATGTAGGCAAGACAAATGAAGTCACATGTCCCCAGATCTGCGTGCAAGTGTTCACAGCAACACTATTCAAAAGAACCAAAAAGGGAAACTTCAAATGTCTGTCCACTGGGACAGGGACAAGTCAGGAGCTGCTAATACATACCACAACGCAGCCCAACTGCACACACGCAAGGCCAGAGGAGCCAGACACAGATAAGTACACGCTGTGTGATTCCACTTACAGGAAAAATCCAAGAAAGACAAACTTGTAGTGAGAGGACAGAGTAGCAACTGCTGTGGCTTGGGGAGGTGGGGTGGGGGGCGGGGGGATGGAAACTGACCGCAAACAGGCCTTTTTAAAAGTATTCTGAAACTGGACCGTGGTGATGACTGCAAGACTCTAGAAATTTACTAAACCACTGGCTTGTATACTTAATACAGGTTAAAACTTACAGTATGTACATTATAGCTCAACAAAACTGTTTAAGGAATGCACATGGGGGAAAGGCTCAAGCCACACCAGGACCCTCAGCATCAGTTCTACTGACCACTTTGTCTGAAGGCCTGTCCTGCCCATGAGTGCCTGCAGCTCAGCAACCCTACCCAACGCCTCCAGACTGCCAGATGTCCCCTGAATTCAACAATTACCCCAGGTGAAACCACTTGTGTGGACTTAGTATTTTAGAATTTGCTTTTTTTACCTGACATATCTTTCCATGCCACTATGTAGATTCTACCTGAGTCACTTTAATACTGCATGGTATCCCACTATAGGAATGTCCCATAAATTATGTGGTACAGTGCTGTTTCCATTTGTTGTGAATACTACAATGAATATGCAATATACCTCAAGGTGAGATCTTCACAATACTTCCTCTGAGGAAGACTGGGACTGCTAGGTCAGAGAATATACAATGTAAACTACAAACATCTATTTTTAAATCTGAGGTTTAATTTTAACAGAAAACAATACTGACCGGGCCAGACTTTAGTCAGCAAGGAGGACATGTAAGGAGGTCACTGTGATCGCGATGATGGCCGGAGTGGTGGTCCTACAGGCCTCCCTGTGCTGCTGCTTCCACCCACTGGAGAACCTTGGGATATCACTGCACCACGGGGGCCCCACATGCACTAGGGGTGCAATCGATCAAGGGTCCCCAACCACCACTTAGTAAGGAGAAGGCCCTTAATTTACTGCAGCCTTAAGAGCTGTATTAGACAGCTAACAGCAGACCGCAGACCAGGCAGGGACGTTACCAATGCTTCTAGAATACTGGGGTAAGACAGAGCTACTGTCCAGCCAAGGAGGATGCATAGTGACCTGCTCTCAGGGCGCCTTCTGATCCACGGGGTGCTCTCACTGAAGAGGGTATCTGCCGTCTCTGTAGCTGCAGCTATGTGGCAATAGGGGTCACACAGGCCATGGCCCCTATGTCTGGGCAAGACCTGAAGCCATCTGTCTAGAGTTGCTGAGTCTCTCCGTCTGATCCACACAAGTGACTTAATCAGAAAGGCAAAGTGACTGGGCCAAGACCAGAAGGCCATGCCAGGGACAAACAGCTCTGAGGGCCCTGTGGGGACAACCATCTCTGGGGACTTCACACTCACACTCCATCTTGAGCTCAGCAGAAGCACTACTTATGTTCTACTTCTAATTAGACATGTGGCCTGTGGCAACTCTGTTACTTAGCTATCTTATTTACTAATTTGTTATATACCCATGCTCCGTCCTAGTCCCTTGCTCTTGTTCTTTTTTTTTTTTTTTTTTAAATATTTATTTGTTAATATAGATAGTCTTTTTTTTTTTTCGCAGTTTTTGGCTGGGGCTGGGTTTGAACCCGCCACCTCCGGCTTATGGGGCCAGCGCCCTACTCACTGAGCCACAGGTGCCGCCCTTGCTCTTGTTCTTTAAAGAGTTGCATTCCCCGGCTCGGCGCCTGTGGCTCAAGTGGCTAAGGCACCAGCCACATACACCTGAGCTGGCGGGTTCAAACCCAGCCCGGGCCCGCCAAACAACAATGATGGCTGCAACCAAAAACTGGCCGGGCGTTGTGGTGGGCGCCTGTAGTCCCAGCAACTTGGGAGGCGGATGCAGGAGACTCGCTTGAGCCCAGGATTTGGAGGTTGCTGTGAGCTGTAATGCCACAGCACTCTGTCCAGGGTGACAGCTTGAGGCTCTGTCTCAAAAAAAAAAAAAAGATTTGCATTCCCCTATGACACACCTGTATCTTAATGTAAATTTCCTTAGTATCTGCTAACAAATATCTGAAGACATTTTCTTCGCCAGCCCTGTGGGTGAGCACAAAAGCCAGAGCTCACAGCTCTGGGCTTCTAGGAGGCAAGCCTAGTTTGTAGAAAACTAGGGTACAGAGGTGGCCGTAGAAACCTTTGAAGAATAAAAAGAGAGAAGAAAACCTATCACTGAGAAATAAAAACCCAGTCACTAAAACAGCACCGGGAGGACAGTTAATTCCCTAATAGACGTTTCAAGTACATCTGTAAACGGGCCTATTTGCGAAGCATCTGGAAGACGACTAGACCCACACTGCAGGGTTGAGCCTGCAGGGGAATTCCACATGAACGCAGAAGCCTTGTTCAAACATGAGAGTACTCTACCTAAAGATAGTTCTAATTACTTTTTAAGACAGATTTTCAAAATATTGATTTAACTTTACACTGTTTATCTAATATTAGTAATAGTTACTCTATCAGATTTTCAACAATGAACACTTTTTAAAACCACACTAGAAGGCTCAGCTGTTCTTTCACTTGGCTTCTAAATAAGGCGACTGTGGATATATGTGAGGCAACACCCTCTGAACCACAGAACCGCCAGGTGGCCTTGGCCTCTGCACTCCAGACAGACCGTCCACCAATCTGTGCCCCTACAATAGGACTGCTACCCAGGAGACGTGTGTGAGTGTGGGTGTGCCTCTTTACACAGGATGCAGCAGATGAAGCAAGCAGGCAGTACACCAGCTCCTGGTGCCGGCCCTGCTGCTGCAGATGTGAAGAGCTGTGCTGACAAGAAGTAGGTGGTGCACTTCACTCCCGAAGACACACGGATCAAAGCACTTGATGCCCACCTCGCAACTGCCTTGGAATAAAAGGCACAAACCACGTTTGGTAACCATACAGCACAGACTCCAGACACCCCCAGACACAGGTAGCACACGTGCTGTGGGTCTGCCGTAGCTCTCCACATGGTGTTCACTGATGACTTTAAAAGACATCTTGCTTATCGAAAAGACTTCATCTTCACACTAATTTTCATGTGTTAGCTAACCTCCAAAGCAGCATTAAGAATTAATGTGATATGAGCGGCAGGGAAATTCCAGAGAGTGAGGAAGCTGAAGACCACACCTGCAGCCTGGCACTCCTCAGTCCCAGAACTCAACCTGGGGACTTTCTAGCGAACTGAAAGAACTCATTTCACTCAGGAGAAAACTAAGAGACTGATTATAAATTTCAACTTTTTGAGGGCAGCACCTGTGGTTCAGTGAGTAGGGCGCCAGCCCAATTACCGAGGGTGGTGGGTTTGAACCTGCCCCAGCCAAACTGCAGCAAAAAAATAGCCGGGCGTTGTGGCGGGGGGCCTGTAGTCCCAGCTACTTGGGAGGCTGAGGCAAGAGAATTGCCTAAGCCCAGGAGCTGGAGGTTGCTGTGGGCTATGACGCCACAGTACTCTTAAGGAGGGCAACAAAGTGAGACTCTGTCTCTAAAATAAATAAATAAATTTCAACTTCCTGAATTTTACCTAATCTAACTTTATTGCAAATATACTAAGTCTATCTAAGGTAGAAAGAAGAAAAAGCAAAGGGCCTGAGTCAGGGCCACAGAACACTCTAGAACTGGGGTCCAGGCAGCGCCACTGCAAGTTAAATGCCACGGAATCTAGAACCACACCATTCACGTCAGAACTGAGTCACACCTTGGGTCAAAAATGACGTGAGGCTCACAAGCCCAGACAAGGCAAACAGAGAAAGGAGAAGCAGCCGAGGGGAGGCCCATAGGGAGAGGAGAGGGAAGAGAAGTCCCAGCCCACAGGCAGGGCAGTGCCATGGAGATAACAGGCATCTCAGGTCCCTCTGTTCACTGTTAAAACCTTAGTCTTCCAGAGACTGCTAGAAGCCAGAGCCAACCACTATATTTGAGACTAAATCACCATGACCACACAATATTCCAAAATTATCATCTTAAAACTCTATATATATGTAATATTTACAACTAACCCTTTTACCAGTTCTAAGGATAGTCCCGTTTCTTTTGGATCAACATGCAAGCTGTTTTGTGCTTGTAGGTCAGCAGACTAGAGAGGAGCTGGAAGGGGTGAGAGCCACTTAGCATTTTCTCCAGGTGACACCGTGAGCATAGCCACCCTGCTGAAGTGGTTCTTAGGTCTAGCTTCCAGTAAAGTCTAAAGAACAGTCACACACATAAGATTAACTTACATGATCAATGCCTCCCATTCAAAAAAATTCTCTTCATTCATGGGGCCTGAAGGGAAAGAAAAATTTCACATCGTTTTAACTGTGAAGGCAACTTTGGAAATTAAATGATAAAGGTATTAACATTAGTACCTCACCTGCCACAATTCCTTCTGGAGGGTTCAGTGTTAATTCTACAAAATAGAAAGTAAAACCATTATTAAACAATGAATCTATAGTCATTTTAACAACTTTATAAAGCGTGTGTGACTACAGGTTGCAAAAATTTGACACTATCAAATATAGCAAATACTTTATAAGTTAGCTATTGATTTTTCAATACCACTCTACAAAATCTGTGAGCCCCCACAGACCCAATATTCAGATATCAGACTTCAACACAGAAAATAAAAATAACAAGAGAAGTCAACAGCAATTTAATACTAGCAGGTTTTGAAGACTTGAGGCCCACTGAGAAGCTGCCACAGGAGCCCTTTCAACTCTTAGCCTCTTAGTTTTTTATCTGTTGACAAGGGAGCCTCCAGAATGAAGCCAACCCTACAGACACATCTGGAAAGGTGAAGAGCAGGAGCATGCCAATGTCATGGCAGGAGGATAGCAATGCAGGTCAGGAACCAGGCCAGAAATGCACTCCTTGGACAGAGTGCTGAGGAAATCAATAAGATAGTAAGCAAACATACAAAAGATCAACCAAAAGGTAGTTCTTTAAAAAAGCAGAAAATTTAAAAATGAATAAATTTTTGCCAAATAAATGTAAAGGGTAAAGATTGAAAAAGAAATAAAACTCATTACTCACATTGCTATGCTTATGTACATAAAAAGTCCGAAAGAACCCAAAAGTAAACTAGAATAGTGATTCTGGCAAAGTTGCTGAGTATGAGGCCAATATATAATACCTAACTGAACTGTAGACCCTTGGGGCTGTGGGGAATTTATTCCACAACCTCCTATGTATACCAAAATCCACTCAGGTCTCTGACATAAAATGGCGCAGTATTTGCATATACTCTGTGAACATGCTCCTCTATACTTTAAATCATCTCTAGAGTACTTACGATATAGCATATATTATACATACTGCACAGGTGTTACACTGTATGGCTCAGGGCTATAGTCCCCCAGCCCAGGCCACAGACCAGCACCAGTCCGTGCCCTATAGGAACCGGGCCACACAGCATCACTGCCTGAGCTCCTTCTCTCCCACTGCCTCCGACAGACTGTGGAAAAACAGCCTTCCATAAAACCAGTCACTATTGCCAAAAAGGTTGGGGATCAGTAGGTCAGGGAATAATGACAAGGAAAAAGTTTGCACATGTTCAGTACAGACACGATTTGTTTTTTTGTTTTTAGTATTTTCAACCTGTGGCTAGTTGAATCCACAGATGCAGAAACCCCAATCCAGAGGGCTGATTGTATCAGCAAATTAGAAAACCTAAGTCTAAAAAAGATGCCAATTACAATGGAAAACACAAGAAAGTAAATCTCTGAAATACAAATAAGGTCTCTAACAGAATAGAAAAAATTAACAAGAAGTTTAGAAAAGAGTTTAATAAATAGGGATTATATCATATTCTTAGGTTAAAAACTCAATATTAAGACCAGGGTAATCCTAGCACTCTGGGAGGTGGGAGAATTGCTTTAGGTCAGAGGTTCAAGACCAGCGTAAGCCAGGGCAAGACCCTGTCTCTACTAAAAA
This sequence comes from Perodicticus potto, assembly GCA_963574655.1. NCBI lineage: Eukaryota > Metazoa > Chordata > Mammalia > Primates > Lorisidae > Perodicticus > Perodicticus potto. Next base: position 19,231 of record CAUYRH010127844.1, on the reverse strand, counting down.
CAGAAAAAAAAAAAAAAAAACAGGGCTGTGTGCGGTGGCTCACACCTCTAATTCCAGCAGTCTGGGAGGCCGAGGCAGGTGGATTGCCTAAGCTCACAGGTTCAAGACCAGCCTGAGCCAGAAATCTCATCTCTAAAAAAAAATAGCTGGGTGTAGTGGGCCTTATAGTCTCAACTGCTGGGGAGGCTGAGGCAAGAGGATCTTTGGAGCCCAAGAGTTAGAGGTTACTGTGAACTATGACACCACAACACTTTATCGAACGAAGGCAACAAAGTGAAAATCTGTCTCAAAAAAAAAAAAAAAAAAAAAAAAGGGCGGGACTTGTGGCTCATCGAGTAGGGCGCTGGTCCCATATACCGAAGGTGGCAGGTTCAAACCCGGCCTCTGTCGAACTATAAAACAGAAAAAGAGCCAGATGTTGTGGCGGGTGCCCATAGTCCCAGCTACTCGGGAGGCTGAGGCAAGAGAATCGCCTAAGCCCAGGAATTGGAGGTTGCTGTGAGCTGGGTGACGCCACAGCACTCTACCGAGGGCAATAAAATGAGACTCTGTCTCTACAAAAAAAAAAAAAAATTAGCCAGACATGTGGCCAGTACCTGTGGTCCCAGCTCCTGGAGGCTGAGGCAAGAGGATCACCTGAACTCAGGAACCTGAGGTTGCTGTGAACTGTGACACCACAGCACTCTAGCTTGAGCAATAAGAGTGAGACTCTGCCTCAAACAAAACAAAACAAACCTCAGTATTATAACAATAACGATCCTTCTCAAACTGTACTTATAGACTCAGTTATAGACAACCTGAGTTAAGATCTCAGAAGGTTTTCTTATTTGAATTTGGCAAAATTATTTTTTTTAATTTACCATAAACCCAATGAAGTGACAGACAAGACGATCTGATCTTAAAAGATACATAAAAATGCAATGACCAAGAATAACCAAGACACTTTTTAAAAGAACAAATTGAGAAAACTCCATCTGTGAGTCACGCCCCATGTAAAGCTATGGCAATTAAGGCAGTGTGCTATGGGTTCAGGGTGACCAGCAGCAGACCAGGCAACCACAGACCCTCGACTCACTTCAACAGCACCACTGCAGCAGAGGTAAAGGACAGTCTTTTTTGTTGTTTTTTTTGTGTGTGTGGTTTTTGGCTGGGGCTGGGTTTGAACCTGCCACCTCCCCACCTCCGGCATATGGGGCCGGCGCCCTACCCCATGGAGCCACAGGAGCCGCCCAGGACAGTCTTTTCCATTAAATAAAACTTTTACCACACAGAAAAATCAAAATATGTAAGAGAAAATGGAGGTAAGGCAGCAGATTTGAACAGACCCATAAACAAAGACGTAAATGGCAGGATGGTCTGCATGTTTGTGCACCTTGAAATTCTTGCGTTGCAACCTAACACAAGTGCTAGGAGGTGGGGCCTCTGAGAGGTGATTTACCCTCTCAAGTGGATCTAGTGCCTTCACAAGAAGAGTAAGAAGGACATAATGAGCAAACAGCCAACTGCAAAACCTCATCAGACACCAGATGTGCCTTCCACCTGGGCCCCCCAGCCTCCAGAACTATGAGCAACAAATGCGTGTTGTTCAACGCCCTCCCCTGCCCCACCTGGGACTACTGTGCCTGATAGTCTCAACTGCTGGGGAGGCTGAGGCAAGAGGATCGTTGGATCGTTTCCTGATGAAAACGAACAGCAAAGCACAGGAAAAGATGCTCAACTTAGGAATTAATGAATTAACACAATAAGATATGCATAGACATGAATTAACACCAAAATAAGATATGGATAAATACCTTTAACATTATAAATACCTTTGTTTAGTCATAATAGAATGCGTAAAATTAAAAAGACTGACAATACCAAGGGTTGGCAAGTTTAGCAGTAAGAGCCCTCATGCATCAATGGCAGGAATGCAAGATGGTTTGGCTACCCCCTGGCAAACAGTCTGACCATTTCTAGTAAAGTTAATCAGACACTCACCCTATGACCCAGCAATTCTACTGGATCTTATGTCCCTGTAGACTCACATGTGAATGTTCTTAGTAGCTAAATTCATAATAGCCCCAGATTAGAAACCACCCAAATGTCCACCAACTGGAAACTGGGTAAAAGTGTGGCCTATCACTACAATGGAATATTACACAGTGATAAAAAGGAACTATGGCTGTGTGCAACAACATACATGACTCTCCAAAGCATTATACTAAGTGAAAGAAGCCTGACACAAAGTACTACACATTGTATGATTCTACTTAACTCTAGGAAAAGCAAACCTATAGTAACAGAAAGCAAATCAAACATTGCCGGGAGCTAGGGAGAATAGGAAGGGACTGCAAAAGGGCCAAGGCAGCTTTTCCAGGCAATGGAAATGTCCTATGTCATGGCTATGACTGAGGCTCCACAATACTGTGCACCTGTCAGAGCCCAATGGATTATATATTTGAAACTGGCACACATTTTAATGTGTATAAATTTTATCTCAATAAAGCTGACCCCCCAAATTAATCTGTGGTTTTATGCAATATGAAACAATAAGCCGGGTACAGTGGCTCACACCTGTAATCCCAGCATGTGGGAAGCCAAGGCAGGTAGACTGCCTGAGATCACGAGTTGCAGCCCAGCCTGAGGAAGAGCAAGACCCTGTCTCTAAAAAATAGCCAGGCATTGTGGTGGATGGACACCTGTAGTTCCAGCTACTCAGGAGGCTGAAGCAAGAGAAACACTTGAGCCCAAGAATTTGAGGTTGCTGTGAGCTATGATGACACACGACACAGCACTCTACCCAGGGCTACAAAGTGAGACTCTGTCCCGCCCCCACAAAAAAAGAAATATAAAACAATAAAACTCTTAGAGGATAATATTGGAGAATATCTTCATGCTATTAGTGTAAGACTTCTTTTTTTTTTTTTTTTTTTGAGACAGAGCCTCAAGCTGTCACCCTGGATAGAGTGCTGTGGCATCACAGCTCACAGTAACCTCCAATTCCTGGGCTCAAGCGAGTCTCCTGCATCCGCCTCCCAAGTAGCTGGGACTACAGGTGTCTGCCACAATGCCCAGCTGTTTTTTGGTTGCAGCCATCATATTATGTTTGGCAGGCCCGGGCTGGGTTCGAACTCGCCAGCTCAGGTGTATGTGGCTGGCGCCTTAGCCGCTTGAGCCACAGGCGCTGAGCCAGTGTAAGACTTCTTAAATAAATCTATCAATAAAGTTAATTGGGCTTGGTGCCTGTGGCTCAACGGGCTAAGGCGCCAGTCACATACACCTGAGCTGGCAGGTTCGAATCCAGCCCAGGCCTGCCAAACAACAATGACGGCTGCAACCAAAAAACGGCCGGGCGTTGGTGTGGGCGCCTGTAGTCCCAGCTACTTGGGAGGTGGAGGGAGGAGACTCGCTTGAGCCCAGGAATTGGAGGTTGCTGTGAGCTGTAATGCCACAGCACTCTATCCAGGGTGACAGCTTGAAGCTCTGTCTCAAAAATAAAATAAATAAATAAATAAATAAAGTCAACTGGCTTGGCGCCCATAGTTCAGTGGTTAGGGTGCCACATGCACCATGGCTGGTGGGTTTGAACCCGGCCCAGGCCTGCTAAACACAATGACAACTACAACCAAAAAAAAACAGCCAGGCATTGTCAGGCTCCTGTAGTCCCAGCTACTGGGGAGGCTGAGGCAAGAGAATTGCTTACGCCCAAGAAGTTTGAGGTTGATGTGAGCTATGACATCACAGAACTCTCCTGAAGGCGACATAGTGAGACTCTGTCTCAAAATAAATAAATAAAGTTAATAACCAAAAAGCACTAACTATCAAAAGTCTGACAGAATTAAAAACATTAAAATTTAAAATTCTGACCAGGCACAGTGGCTCACGCCTGTAATCCTAGCAGTCTGGGAGTCCAAAGCAGACTTTGGACCAGCATGAGCAAGAGCAGACCCCCGTCTCTACTAAAAACAGAAAAACTACCAGGGCATTGTAGCAGACACCTGTAGTCTCAACTATTCGAGAGGCTGAGGCAAGAGGATCTGTTAAGCCGAAAAGTTTGAGGCTTCCGTGAGCTAGGACGCCATGGCACGCTACCCAGGGTGACTGAGACGCTATCTCAAAATAAACAAAAAGATAAACTAAATTAAATTTAAAATTTTAACGTCAAGAGATATCTTTAAATGAATGAAAAGATAAGCTCCAGGGAGGAAGACATTTGCAACAGATATAACCAACAAAAGGTTAAAGAACTTCTGAAGAGGCTCAGTGCCTGTAGGTCAGCAGCTAGGGCGGCGCCAGCCATATGCACTGAGGCTGGTGGGTTGAAACCCAGCCAGGGCCTGCTAAACAACAGTGACAACTGCAACAAAAAAACAGCCAGGTGTTTTGTGGGTGCCTGCAGTCCCCGCTGCTTGGGAGGCTGAGGCAAGAGAATCGCTTAAGCCCAAGAGTTTGAGGTTGCTGTGAGCTGTGACGCCACAGCACTCTACTGAGGATGACATAGTGTGACTGTCTCAAAAAAAAAAAAATAAATAACTTCTGAAAAATGCCTTACAAACCAATTTTTTAAATATAAACAACTCAGAATAAAAATGTGCAAGAGACACACACACACACACAAAATCCAAGTGGCCCAAAAGCACACGACAGGGTGCTCCAGTCTCATTCATGAATCACAGGGAATGTGAACTGAAGCCACCAGGAGGCACTATTACTGCCACCAGAATAACCCAATAACCAAAGTTTAGAACACCATCCATAGGAAGTGTCCGCACAGATGTGAAGGACAGAAACACTTTTGCTGGTGGAGTATATATTGAGAAACCACTCTGGAAAACTCTGGTGTTATGTACTCTGTCCCGGCTATTTCCCTGAGAAGTCACTCTTCAAGGACAACACTGCACACCTGTGTGCCCAGACACCTGACATTAGCATTATCTGTAACAGCTAGAAAAATGGAAACCACTCAAACACCTACCAATAGAAAGGATCAATACATGTGGTCTTCATAAAATGGAACAAAAATGAAAACAAAATGACCACAGCTACACATAATATAATGTATAAAAGAAGCCAGACTTAAAACAATACACAATATATAGGCCCTGTACAATGGGCCTATAGATAGTTCAATTATAGGCCCATCTATAATCCTAGCACTTTAGGAGGCCTAGGTGGGAGGATCACTTGAGCCCTAGAGTTTGAGACCAGTCCGAGCAACATACTGAGAACCCATCTCTACAAAAAAAATTTTCTTACTTAGCCAGACATGGTAACACGTGCCTATAGTCTCAGCTACTCAGGAGTTGAGGCAGGGTCACTGCTTGAGCCCAGGAGTTGGAAGTTGCTATGAGCTATGACAACACCACTATATTCTACCCCAGATACCAGAGAGAGAGCTTGTCTCAAAACAAACAAAAAACAACAAGCAACATTATCTTTGTTTTTAGACAGTCTGACTCTGCTGCCCAGGCTAGAGTGCCATGGAATCAGTCTGGCTTACAGCAACCTTGAACTCCTGGGCTCAAGCGATCTTCTTGCCTTAGCCTCCCAAGTAGCTGGGACTATGGCACTTGCCATTACACACAGCTCGTTTTTCTCTTTTTAGTAGAGACAAGGACTCATTCCTGCTCAGGCTGGCCTTGAACTCATGAACTCAAGTAATCCTCCCCACTTGGCCTCCCAGAGTGCTAATGCCCAGGAAACACTACCTTAAAAATGCATTTTTAAGGAATACATGTTTTTTGCTTTTGCAAAAGAAAGAGTAGCAAGAAAGCAATGCTCCTATAAGCAAGAGTGGCACTACCTTTACGGCAGGGACACAATGCTGGTTTCTCTGAAACTGGTGACCTCCCTTTACCTGGAAGGTGATGTCTTTACCTGTGATAACACAGAGGTAAATTTGTCTTTCCCTGCACTTTTCATCAGTTATGTTTCAAGCTAATCAACAGTTTATTGTTATGTTAAAAGTTATGCTGCCAGGGCAACGCCTATGGCTCAAAGGAGTAGAGCACCGGCCCCATATACCAGAGGAGGCGGGTTCAAACCTGGCCCTGGCCAAAAACTGTAAAAAAAAAAAAAAAAAAAAAAGTTATGCTGCCATACTCCAGGCAAGAAAGATGGTGGCGTGGGCCAGAGCAGCAGCTGTACAATCAGGAGGACAGTGGTGTCCTCTGCAAGTGAATGGCAGGCTTGCTGACAGAGTGGTCATGGTCTCTGAGGAGAAACAAGAATGGTCCCAGGTTTGTGACCCAAACTATTAAGTAAACCAATGATGATATACTAGGACGAAAGGGGAAGGAACAGGTTAGAGGGCAAACCAGAAGTTCTAATGTACACATGTATCAAGGTTGAGATGTCCAGCATATAGACAAAACAAAGATGAAAGGCAGGTGGCTGGAGAAATGAAGTCTGAAGCTCAAGGGAAAGATAACATTGGAGGTATAAATCTGGAAGTTATTTACATCAAATATACATAACCCCTAGGGACTGGCTGGGCCCCTCTAAAGCAGTATTTACTGGGAAACATATGGAAATACAGGATACCATTTTCTGGCATCCAGTTACTGGAGAGTGCTCCTGTCATGTAGCAGGAAAGAGCCAGTAATGCTCAACAGCCCACCTACACAAAGAAAATTATTTCACGGAAAATGCCAGTAACATCTGCTGAGAAACCCTGACCCAGAAACAAGCAAAGGTCCAGCAGATAGCCAAGCACCAGCACCAAAGTGTGCTGAGAAGGGTAAAGAGAGACAGCAAGACAGCAAAATAGGACAGAGTGTTGACGCCAGAAGCCAAGTGCATTCAAAGAGGGAGGACTCAAAGGTGAAGGCAGTCAGGTGTCAGGAAGGCCAAGAACCCCTGGATTTCACAGGATACACCTATGCAGTCTCCCTTTATAGCTCTTCACAGGGAGCAGACTGGGAGAAATAACCAAAGGACCCAATTGTCAGGCTTTATACACCCAATCTGAAATCTACTCCTGCTTTGTGTATAATGTCAAATCATCTAATTATAAGAAAAAAAGTAACAGATTAAGGGAGATGGTTTTTAAATTGCTAAATGGGCAAGGGTAGAGAAAATGCAATGTTAGTGGAAAACACTGTAGGTGCCTAAAAACAAAATGCGAAGAGTTCTACTAATGGCTGTTGTGGGAGCTTAAGGAGAAGCTTGTGCCAAAAAGAGCTGGCTGTTCTTATTTGTTCCCCCTGAGGGGAACTCCTGTGATATTCCCTCAGGGAGAGGGATAGAGTGGTTTAACAATTGCAGCTCAGGACCTGCTTGCTCCCTTCCAGGAGGCTCCACGGTTGCCAGCATAGGGACTCCACAGTGGCCTCCACAGTCCACAAGGAGCTGTAGCAAGTTCAGGGCATCGAGAGGGCGCTTCCACTAAGTCACTTCCTTCTACAACATACTGGCAAAACCACAGTTTCATATGTCTACTGGTAAAAACAAGTGCAAAAAAGAAACAGAACTTAGTATCAGAAATTTTCTTTTCTTTCTTGTTTTAACATTTACTCTTTATTGTATTGTATGAAGTACCTATGTAATGCAAGTATGTACTGTGCTAAAATACCCATTTCCAAATAACATTACGGGCTGTAGCCCACAGTCTCTGCAGAAGCATCAGAAGTAAATTGTGCCTTTATGTTTTACAATCCATTATTGGCTGCTGTTAGAAGTATGATAACAGATGAAGAAAAAAAAATAAAGCTAAGTATGAATACACTTTTCCAAATACACACATACACAGCTTACAATGGAACCCCAAAGGAAAACAACTCAAATGACATCTTATTATCTATAAAATGTAGACTCTGCAATAAAAAGCCAAAAACACATAAAAATATATTTTAACTTTAAAAATAACTTAGTTACAGTACTACTTTGCTTGTGTCTTACCAACATGTAGCTGACAGTGAAAATTTTGCAATATAGATAAAACATACAGGGATACATAAGAACTACAAGAAAATTTCCCAAACCCACAAAGTTGTTCAAAAGTGAAAACAGAGAAAAGCTTTAACACTGGAGAGTTCACTATGGTGAGCCCAAACAAAATAAGATAGAAAAGAGTCTAGAAAAAATGATTAGATGTTAATAAATTTTGACTTCCTCTTGCTCAGAAAACATCGGAGTGTCATGAAGTTCTATAAAGTTACTTATCATGACTCGTCCAGCCCTTCACAGCCAAGCCAGGTTTCTTACAACAATAAAAGTGAGCTGATGTGCCGAAAATGGGTTCTGACTCACTTCCTCTTTTTGCCAGGGCGGTTTTATTTATTTATTTTTTTCTGAACTGTTTGTGCAAACAGGTAAAAAGAGTATTTTGTAGAAACATTATTTTAGAAAACCCATCAAACAACTGCAAGCACAGCCCGGGAAGCCCTTCTTTCAACTGTGCGACTATGGTTACTCTAGCTTAGTTTTTGTTGTTGTTGTCTGATGCTTTTTACCCCAGAGAAGAGCGGGCATCCTGTTACTTATTTTTATCCATGACGTTCAGCACCTCATCCAAAAGTGAGGGTCCAAAGTTGAGCTACAGGGAGGAGAGGGACCCTGTGAGATCGGAGAGCGACTCCTCTGACTTAGTCTTTCCCTTGACGAGCTCACACGCAGCAGGGTGGTCAAACATGTCCTCGCAGACCAGTCGGAGTACTGTTCCAACAGGCTGGAGGAGTGGCTGTCCCTGCCCTGGGGGGAATGAGATGCAGAACCACTGGAGCCCTGCGAGGTGTCTCCCTGACAGACTCTCCCTCTCTCCAGCAGACTGCTTTTCTCCTGATGGGCTCACAGCTAAGCCTGTAACCAAAGGACTCCTGTTTAGAACTAAATGTCACAGGTGACAATAAAGGCAGCATGAGAGCTTGGGACCCTCCAATGGTTGGGAGGGAGATGGCATTTTTGAGCACCAGAGAGGGTGTTTCTGAAAACAGAGTCTGAAGTGCTGTTGGCCCAGAAGAACTCCTTATGTCCAGGGAACTGGCCCATGCTTGCTTTCTCTTGGTTCCCAGGTAAAAGCTCATAGTTCCCCTGAAGGAAAGAAAAATCTCCAAAAACTTCGTGCTGGCCCTCTTTGCTGATGTGAATGGTGTGGCAAAAGTTTCCAAGAGGAGGACTGATCATATTAGGAGACAAAATATCCCTCAGTTTAAATTTCTTTCCTTTGTTATTGGCCCCTTTCAGATAAATTGGGGTCTTGGCTGGCAATCTTGGAATTTGAGAATTATCTGTTTCACAAGAAGGAAACGGGGCCAATTTCTTCACAGATGTTATATGTTTTTGAAAAATCCTGTTTGATAGGAACCATCACATCATTTTTTCTCAAGTGGCTTCAGAATTGGCTCTGCAATGAGATGGGGTCTAAGAGACCTTCCTGTGGTTACAGCCAAGTGCGGCTTCCCGGAGAGTTGCTTACATCATCCAGCCCCTTCCACAACAAGGAGAATCCCAGCTGCTGCCCCATGCCTCCCACAGGCGCACACAGCTCCAGCTGGTGCACGCAGATCCAGCCAGGTCTGCCAGCCGCGGCGCCTGCTCACAGCATTATCCTCTAAAGGCGGCCCAGGCCCTCGGTCAGGTCTCCAGGCTGGCACCCCCTGCTCAGGCCCCACCACCGCACTCCCGCCCTCTCCGGCACCAGCGAGCCAGTCTCCTATCAGAGAAATTTTCAAAGAACATTCTTGGCCACTGATTCCTTAAGAATGCCAATTTGTTAAAAAACAAAATGAAATTTAACCACAGGCCCAGCAATCCCATTCCTAGGAAATCTATCCCACAGTTACACTGGTAAAAGTAAGAGAGACATTTGTAATAGCAAGAAACTGGGATAGAACCAAATGTCTCTCAATAGGGGACCAAATTATGACATATTTACCAATGGAGGATTTTGCAGCTATAAATATCTCTATGTACTAGTGTAGAATGAGCTCTGGGACATATTACATGAAAAAAGCAGAGCTGAGAAAAGCGTGTAACTAGCATCTTTAAACAGGTAAGAATGATTAAATGAGACTGTTAGACTTTATGATTTACGATATCGAGGTTTATAGTATCAAAAAATAAATTTGTGCCTTAAGTTGACAATGAAAACTGGCTTACAGATTTAGCATTTTTAGTGGATTTAACCACTCACTTAAATGAGTTAAATATGCAGCTTAAAGGTGAAAAAATCTACTTATCGATACAAAGTTTTAAACAGTAACAGCCTTCCTAATGAAACTGAAATTATGGCAAGCTCAAATTAAGGCAAACAGTTCTTTTTTTTTTTTTTGAGACAGAGCCTCAAGCTGTCACCCTGGATAGATTGCTGCGGCATCCCAGCTCACAGCAACCTCCAATTCCTGGCCTCAAGCGAGTCTTCTGCCTCCGCCTCCCAAGTAGCTGGGACTACAGGCACCCGCCACAACGCCCAGCCATTTTTTGGTTGCAGCCATCATTGTTGCTTGGCATGCCCGGGCTGGATTCGAACCCGCCAGCTCAGGTGTACGTGGCTGGTGCCTCAGCCCGTTGAGCCACAGGCGCTGAGCCAAGGCAAACAGTTTTTCACACATTTCCACACGTTGGCTAAACACAGTCCTGTAAACAGAGAAAAACATGCAGAGCCTTGCTTTTTGATTTGATACAAGAATTTGAAAACAGATTTTAAAATTTCTGGGGGCTCAAGCCCCCCTAGCTCAGTGGTTAGGGCGCTGGCCACATGCACTGGGACTGGAGGGTTTGAACCCGGCCCGGCCTGCTGAACAACAATGACAACTACAACAACAAAAAGTAGCTGGGAGTTGTGGTGGGCACCTATTGTCCCACCTGCGTGGGAGGCTGAGGCAAGAGAATCTCTTGGGCCCAAGAGTTTAAGGTTGCTATAAACTGTGAAGCCACAGCACTCTGCCAAGGGCAATATTTTCTGGGAAAATATTTTGGTGTATCTGTAACTCCATTTCAGTTGACATAAATATGTTACCTGCCAGTTTTCAAACTTTTTTTTTTTTTTAGCGGTTTTTGGCCCGAGCTGAGTTTGAACCTGCCACCTCTGGCATATGGGGCTGGCGCCCTACTCCTTTGAGCCATAGGCACCACCCTACCTGCCAGTTTTCAAATGGAATGAATAGAGCTGCAATCTGACATTCAACTTTTGTTATTATTTAACCTGAACATACACCTTTTATGTACTTTTGCATTTACAGTATACTTCACAATACGGCGCCTGTGGCTCCTCGAGTAGGGCGCCGGCCCCATATGCCGAGGGTGGCGGGTTCAAACCTGGCCTCGGCTGAACTGCAGAACAGAAAAATAGCTGGGCGTTGTGGCGGGCGTCTGTAGTCCCAGCTACTCGGGAGGCTGAGGCAAGAGAATCGCCTAAGCCCAGGAGTTGGAGGTTGCTGTGAGCTGTGTGATGTCACGGCACTCTACCAAGGGCGATAAAGTGAGACTCTGTCTCAACAAAAAAAAAATTTTTTTAACTAAAAAGAGGCAATTACAGGGAAAGCAGATGGTGACAGGAAGGACAGAGTGAGTCTGGCAGCTAAGGGGGGGTTCCTCCCCGAAGAGGGCAGGTGCAAGAATGAAGCCAGCCTGGGAAGGAAACTGTCATCACACCCAGACGGTTAGGGGATGATCCTGAGGCTACAGAGGATGTGATGCCAGGGCAAAGCATGAGAGCCTTACTGACCACCATGAGGTCCCAGAGTTTATTGCAACAACGGTCCTGAGAAGAACAGCATGAACTCTCTGCTGTGTGGAGAACAGGAGGCGGCAGGGAGCTAGGCCAGAACTGACAGTGACCTGAGTGAGCGTGGAGTGGTGAGGCTGGCACATAATTTACAGAGAGAGTAACAGATTACAACAGATTACATGTGGATATCAAAGAAAGTGAGGTGTCAAGGACATTCTCAAGTTTTTAGCCCAAATAACTGGAAGAAAGAAGCTGCAGGAGCAACAACAGTGGGGAAGACTTTGAGACACTTTGATTTCAAGCTCTCATTATATACTGTGGTAGGTTAAATGCGTCCCCTCAGAAGTCACATCCAACCAGAATCTGTGCATATGACCTTATTTGAAGATGGGGTCTTTGCAGATGTAAGAAAGTTGAAAACAGATCACACCAATCCAGTGGTTCCTAAACCAATGACTGTAGAATGGGGACTTCTCAAGTCATTATTTGATCCAATTTTTAAAAAGAGACAAGGTCTTGCTCTGTCACCCAGGCTGGAGTGCAGTGGGGCCCTGATAACTCAATGAAGCCTGAACTCCTGGGCTCAAGCAGGCCTCCCATGTTAGCCTCCCAAAGTGCTGGCACTACAAGTATATGCCAATGTGTCCAGCCTCTAGGTTTCTTGACCTACCACCTCTAAATATCTGCTGTTCTAGGACTACACACAGAGGGAAGTTGGCCATATGAAGAAGGATGCAGAAGCTGAGTTATGGTACCACAAACCAGTGACCTCCACAGAACACCAAGGACTGCCAACAGCCACCAGAAGCTGGAAGAGGCAAGGAAGGATTCTCCCCTAGAACCCTCAGATAGAGAGTGTTCCTGCCAATACCTTGGTTTCAGACTCTGGCCTCCAAAGTTGTCAGAGAATAAACTTCTGTTGCATTAAGTTGCCAGGGTGGCACACAAATGATAGCCCCAGGACACGCTCACCTGGTCCACTCCTGGGAAAGGCTGGATGACATATAAAGATAAAACACCAAGAAAATATTTGGGTTTGGACACAATTTTAAGAGGGACTTTACCTAACAAATATAATCACTGTAGCCTAAATCTTTGTACCCTCAATGAATCCCCCAAAATTGGGGGTTCTTTCTTGGTTCTCCTTTTTGCCCAAATGTTTGAACCAAGGCAAATCATTTTGCCTGTTAGCCATTTTTCTGCAAAATCTATAAAATTGGGGCCCTGAACAGAATCATACTCAAGGTCCTACCACCTCTAAATTTCTGCTATTCTATGACTAATTTCCCCAATTAAATAAAGTGTGTGTGAACGCCTATTTGAATCTACACCTATAAACCATGTTCTACACGGAAGTGGCTTCTGTAAAGTCTACCTTTAAAATATATCAGGAGGACAAACTAGTGAAAAGACAAGAGACAAGAAACACTGACTGGTTGGCCAGGTGCAGTGGCTCACACCTGTAATCCCAGCATGCTGGGAGGCCAAAATATAAGGACTGCTTGAGCGCAGGAGTTTGAAACCAGCCTGAACAAAAGATCCCTTCTCTACTAAAAACAGAAAAACTAGCCAGGAGTTGTGGAGGGCACCTATAGTACCAGCTAGTCAGGAGGTGGCAAAAGGATCGCTTCAGCCCAGGAGTTTGAAGCTGTAAGCTGTAATACCACGGCACTTTACCCAGGGCAACAGAGTGAGACTCTGTCTCAAAAAAAAATAAAAAATAAACACTGACTGGAATTTCATCACATTACTAAGATACAGAGGAAAATCCCCTTAAAAAATAGTGTAGAATCCATCCTATCGCTGCTGCAACAAATTACCACAAACTTAGTGGCTTAAACCATAACCACTGATGATCTTATAGTTTCCATGTGTCAGAAGTCTGAGCACAGCCTGGACTAGCTGGCTCTCTGAGGCTCACAAGGCCAAAATCAAAGGGTTGGCAGGTGTTGCTACTTCAAGTTCATTGAGGTTGTCTGGCAGAACTTAGTTCTGCGTGGCTGCAGGACTGCTGCTCTGGGCCATTCTCAACTTCCTGATGCAACCTGACTTCCTTAGCCCTTCTTCCATCTTCACAGCCCACCATGGCAGGTGGCAGGCATCCTTGTCACACCTGAAATCTCTCTGACCCCCATCTCCTGCCTTCACATACTGCTTTTGGGCCTCATGGGATAATTAGATCCACCCCAATGATCTCCCTCTCTTAAAGTCAGCTGATTAGTAACCTTAATTACATTTCCAAAGTCCCTCCAAGCAGTACTAAGGTTTGCATAACCAGGGCACTGAGATCTTAGGGAGACTTCTTTAAAGTACTCTAAAATACATATGTTAACCTACAAAAACACAAAATACACTTCTGTGATACAACTTTGGAAATCAACCATTATTTAGGTTTTATTACTGCAATAATTGACAATATGGTTGTAATGGATGAGGCTTTAGAAAAGATAGTAAAACAAGGGAAAAAAACTTTGCTAATGCAAATATCCTTAGGAAATACAAGCTGAAGAAAACAAAGACTGGCCTGAAGCAGCAGCCTGAACTTAACACCCTTTGAAGGGGCTTCCTTCTCTATAAAAATGAGAAAATAGGGCGGCGCCTGTGGCTCAAGTGGGTAGGGCACCGGCCCCATATACCAAGGGTGATGGGTTTGAACCTGGCCGCGGCCAGCTAAAACAGCGGTAGCAAATGCAACAAAAATAGTGGGGAGGTGAGGTGGGTACCTATAGTCCCAGGTACTCGGGAGGCTGAGCAAGAGAATCATCTTAGCCCAAGAGCTGGAGGTTGCTATGAGCTGTGATGCCACAGCACTCTACCAAGGGTCACAAAATGAGACTCTGTCTCAAAAAAAACCTGCTCATGGTCTAGAAACAGTGCTAAAAAAAAAACCCTGAAACATACCAGGATACCAAAAAATGGTAAGTGTCCACAGGTCTGACCCACCAGTCAGGTTTTATGGGAGATAGAGGTAGGAGCCCCCATATCCAGTTCTCTCCTCAAGAGACTGAAAGCTGTCAAAATCAAGGTGGAGATAAACCTGCCAAACCCTGACAACTGAAAGTGAACACGGCCGTGAAAGGTGATCCTCAAACACAATTACTTGATAACAGAAACTATCCCAAAAGGCTGCCAAAACCAGCCTTGTGCAAAGATGCTTCTATGAGGACATCTGCCCAGCATCTGCCTGATCAACCCTAGACTGATGCCACCCTTAGCACTTATTTTATAATCAAGGATTATTTTAAAACTTACATAACCCTCATCATTTTACTTAAAATACCTAGCCTTCTCAGTTGGACATTGTGGCAGATGCCTATAGTCCCAGCTACTTGGGAGGCTGAGGCAGGAGGATAGCTTAAACCCAGGAGTTTAAGGTTGCAGTGAG
The DNA here is from genome assembly GCA_963574655.1 of Perodicticus potto. Classification (NCBI taxonomy): domain Eukaryota; kingdom Metazoa; phylum Chordata; class Mammalia; order Primates; family Lorisidae; genus Perodicticus; species Perodicticus potto. The sequence continues at coordinate 4,196 of CAUYRH010127844.1, read as the reverse complement.
CTAGGCTGATCCCACAGCACTTTAGCCTGGGTGACAGAGTGAGACTGTCTCCCAAAAAATTAATTTAAAAAATTTAAAAATTAATTTAAAAAACCCTACCTTCCTGTACTTCCCTAAATATGCCCATGACCTGTCATAGCCTGCATTTTCCAGATATGCAAATACCCTACTCATTCCTGAATTAATTCTTTTTATTTTTAGAAAGCTTCTCTATTATTTAGGTTGCCAAGGGTGAACCACCTCTCAACACCGTCTCTCTTAAGTGCATAAACATACAGGTAGGTATACCTCATAAACATACAGGCACACCTCAGAGATGGCACAGGGTGATTCCAGACCATCACCATAAAGCAAGTATCACAATAAAGCATGTCACATGAACTTTCTGATTTTCCAGTATATATTTATACCATGCTGTAGTCTAATAAGTGCTCAATAGCATTATGTCTAAAAACACAATATACTTTAAAAAATTATTTGCCAAAATTATGGTAACATTTTACTGAGCCCTCAGCAAGTCATAATCATTCTATTGGTTGAGGGTCTCACCTTTAGACTGATGGCTGCTGACTCATCAGGGTGGTGGCTCCTGAAGGGTGGTGTGGCAGTGGCACAACCATAGCTCCTAATACCCTCAAACTCTTGGTCTGAGGCAATCCTTCTGCTTTAGCCTCCCAAAAGCTGAGATGAGGCTCAGCACCTATGGCACAGTGGTTAAGGCGCCAGCCACATACACCGAGGGTTGCAGGTTCGAACCTAGCCAGGGTCAACTAAACAACTGCAACAAAAAAATAGTCAGGTGTTGTAGGGGGACCCTGTAGTGCCAGCTACTTGGGAGGCTGAGGCAAGAGAATCACTTAAGCCCAAGAGTTTGAGGTTGCTGTGAGCTGAGATGCCATGGCACTACCGAGGGCGACACAGTGAGACTCTATCTCAAAAAAAAAGCTGAGATGAAAGGCTTGAGCCACTACACCCACCCAGTTTCTTGAAATTTAAGACTTCAAGAAGTTTGTGGCACCAACTGACTCTTCCTTCCACAAGATTGCTCTGTAACATGCAATGCTGTTTAATAGCATTTCATCTTTAGCAGAACTTTAGAACTTTTTAAATTGGACTCAATCCCTGCCACTGCTTAGTTCTATAACTAAGTTTACAGAATGTTCTAAATTATTTGTCATCAACGATGTTCACGGTATCTTCACCAGGAGTAAAACCCACCTCAAGAACGTAATCTTTGCCCACCCATTAAGAAGAAATTCCTCAACTGTTGAAAATTATATCCTGAGATTGCAGCAGTTTGGTCCCATCTGCAGACTCCACTTCTCTTGCTGTTTCTACCACATCTGCAGCTACTTATTCCAGTGAGCCTTGAACCCTCTAAGTCATCCATGAGGGTTAAAATCAACCACTTCCAAGCCCCTGCTAATGCTGATATTCTGACCTCCTCCCACGAATCACAAATGTCCTTAAAGACACCTAGAATAGTAAATCCTCTCCAGAAGGTTTTCAATTTACTTTGTCTAGATCCATCAGAGAAATCACTAGCCTTACAAAATGTTATCTCTTAAATAGCAAGACTTGAAAATCAAAATTACTCCTTGATCCATGCTGCAGAATGGATGTTGTGTTAACAGGCATAAATATTCTCATTTCCTTAAACATCCCCATTAGACCCCTTGGGTGACTAGGTGTTTTGTCAATGAGCACTAATTTTTTTTTTTGAGACAGAGCCTCACTCTGTTGCTGGCTAGAGTGCGGTGGCAGCATCATAGCTCACAGCAATCTCAAATTCCTGGGTTTAACTGATTTTCCTGCTTCAGCCTCCCGGTAGCTAGGACTACAGGTACACACCACCATGCCTGACTAGTTTTTTCTATCTTTAGTAATGGGGTCTCACTCTTGCAAGCAATCCACCTGCCTTAGCCTTCCAGAGTACTAGATTGCAGCTGTGAGCCACCACGCCTGGGCAGCAATAATATTTAGAAAAAAATTTCTCAGGCAGCACCCGTAGCTCAGTCAGTGGGTAGGGTGCCGGCCAGGCTGGTGAGTTTGAACGCAGCCCGAGGCCAGCTAAACAACAATGACAACTGTAACAAAAAAATAGCTGGGAGTTGTAGTGGACACCTGTAGTCCCAGCTACTTGGGAGGATGAGGCAACAGAATTGCTTAAGCCCAAGAGTTTGAGGTGCCTGTGAACTGTGACGCCACAGCAGTCTACCAAAGGCAACATAGTGAGACTGTCTCAAAAAAAAAAAAAAAAATTTCTCAACAGTGGACTTAAAATATTCAGTAAACTGATTGTTTTACTATGCAGAAAACAGATGTGCTGTCAGGCAGCGCCTGTGGCTCATCGAGTAGGGCACCGGCCCCATATACCGAAGGTGGAGGGTTCAAACCCAGCCTCGGTGGAAGTGCAAAACAGAAAAATAGCCGGGCGATGTGACAGGCGCCTGTAGTCCCAGCTACCCGGGAGGCTGAGGCAAGAGAATCGCTTAAGCCCAGGAATTGGAGGTTGCTGTGAGCTGTGTGACACCACAGCACTCTACCAAGGGCGATAAAGTGAGACTCTGCCTCTACCAAAAAAAAAAAAAATAGATGTGCTGTCAACAAGACTTTGTTGTTCCATTTCTAGTGTACAAGCAGAGATTTATAATAGCATGAGTCTTAAGGACCCTAGGACCTTCAGAGTAATTAATGTGCACCGGCTTCAACTTATAGTCACCACCTGTATTTTCCCCTACCAAGAGCATCAGCCTGTCCTTTGAAGCCAGGCATTGACTTCTCTTCTTTAGATACAAAAGTCCAGAAGTTTACAGTACCAGAAGCATCTTCTGGTACTATAAAAGACTGTTCTACTTACATGGAAATCTGTGGTTGAGTACAGCCACCATCACCGATGATCTTCAGAATAACTTGCTGCAGCTATCATATTAGCACCTGTTACTTCACCTGGCACTTCATTATGGAAATGGCTTCTTTCCCTCAACCTCATAAATCTACCTCTGCCAGGTTCCAACTGTTCTTCTCCAGCTTCCTCACCTCCCTCAGCCTTCACAAAATTAAAGAGAGTTGGGGACTTGCTCTGGATTAGGCTTTGGCTTAAGGGAATGTTGTGACTGGTTTGATCTGTCCAGACTACTCAAACTTTCTCTACATTAGCAATAAGGTATGTGTGTCCCTTTCTTGTCATTCATGTATTCTCTGGAGTAGCACCTTTAATTTTCTTCAAGAACATTTCCTTGCATTCACAACTTGGCTGACTTGTGCAAGAAGCCTACCTCAGCTTTCAGCAAGCCTTCCTCACAAAGTTGACTCATTTCTAGATTTTGATTAAAAGTTGCACGTAACTCTTCCTCTCACTTGAAACACTTAAAAGCCCATTAATTGGCTTAATTTCAATATTCTTGTGTCTCAGGGAATAGGGAGGCCTGAGATGAAGGAGAGAGTTGGGGGAATGACAGGTCAGCAAAGCAGTCAGAACACACTCATTTATCAATTAAGTTCACTGTCTTATATAAGCAAAGCTTCTAGCACCCCAAAACAATCACAACAGTAACATCAAAGACTACTGGTCTCAGAGCACCATGACAGATATATAAAGTTTGCAATGTTGCCAGAACTACCAAAATGTGAAACAGAGACATGACATACAAGCTATTGGGAAAATAATGCCACTAGATTTGTCTACACATGGCTGCCACAAACCTTTGATTTATAAAAAAAAGCACGGTACAGGGCTGGGTGAGGTGGCTCACACCCATAATCCTAGCACTCTGGGAGGCTGAGGAAGGTGGACTGCCTGAGCTCACAGGTTCAAGACCAGCCTGAGCCAGAGCAAGACCTCATCTCTAAAAAACAGACAGGTGCTGTGGTGGGCACCTGTAATCCCGGTTACTTGGGAGGCTGCGGCTAAAGAATCACGTGAGCCCAACAGTTGGAGGTTGCTGTGAGCTATGACACCATGCTACTCTAACAAAGTGAGACACTATCTCAAAAATAAATAATAAAAAAAAAAAACAAAGGGCGGCGCCTGTGGCTCATCAAGTAGGGCACCAGCCCCATATACCGAAGGTGGCAGGTTCAAACCCGGCCTCGGCCGAACTGCAAAACAGAAAAATAGCTGGGCGTTGTGGTGGGGGCCTGTAGTCCCAGCTATTTGGGAGGCTGAGGCAAGAGAATCACCTAAGCCCAGGAGT
>CAUYRH010127837.1:0-20090 GCA_963574655.1 Perodicticus potto | reverse complement strand
CTATATTCTTTTAATATTCACAGCACAGCAGTCCTATGAGATAGGTCCTATTATAATTTCCATTTTCCAGAAGAGGAAGCAAGTTCAGAGAGGTTAAGCTACTTGTCTAAGGCCACACAGCTGATGAGGCTACTGGAGGGATTGCAGTGTAGGTCTTTTTTTTTTTTTGAGACAGAGTCCCATGGCATCACAGCTCACAGCAACCTCAAACTCTAGGGCTTAAGCGATTCTCTTGCCTAAGCCTCCCAAGTAGCTGGGACTACAGGCACCCGCCACAACACTAGGCTATTTTTAGTTGTAGTTGTCATTGTTGTTTGGCAGGCCTGGGCTGGATTGGAACCCACCAGCTCTGGTGTATGTAGCTGGCACCCTAGCCGCTGAGCTTCAGGCATCCAGACTCTTGTCTTGTCTTACTTTATTTTATTTTATTTTTTTGAGACAGAATCTTACTTTGTTACCCTAGATAGAGTACTGTGGCATCATAGCTCACAGCAACCTCAAACTCCTGGGCTCAAGTGATCATCTTGCCTCAGCACCCCAAGTAGCTGAGACTACAGGCACCTGCCACAATGACTGGCGTTTTTTTTTTTTTGAGACAGAGGATTACAGGCGTGACCTAGGATTACAGGCGTGAGCCACTCTGCCAGGCCTCAGCTATTTATTAGTTTCTTTCTTCTACTTGCTTTGGGTTTAATTTGCTTATCTTTTCTTTCTCTAGTTTTTTAAGATGGATGTTGAGATCATTTGAGACATTTATTCTTCCCTTTTAAAAATTTTATTTTTATTTTTATTTATTTTTATTAGAGACAGATGGGGTCTTGCTTTTGCTCAGCCTGGTCTTGAAGTCTTTTTTTTAAGACAGAGTCTCACTGTGTCACCCTTGGTAGAGTGCTGTGGTGTCACAGCTCAGAGCAACCTCCAATTCTTGGGCTTATGTGATTCTCTTGCCTCAGTGTCCCAGTAGCTGGGACTACAGACTCCCGCCACAATGCCCGGCTATTTTCTTTTTATTGTTGTCATTGTTGTTTAGCAGGCCCTGGCCAGGTTCAAAACTATCAGCCCTGGGGCATGTGGCTGGCACCCTAATCACTGAGCTGTGGGTGCCAAGCCTTGACGTCTTGACCTCATGTGATCCTCCTGCCTCAACCTCCCAAATAGTTGGGACTATAACACCTGGATAATTTTTCTATTTTTAGCAGAGACAGGGTCTCACTCTTGCTCAGGCTGATCTCAAACTGCTAAGCTCTAGTGATCCTCCCACCTAAACCTCCCAGAGTGCTAGGATTAGAGGCAGGAGCCACCATATCCAATCTCTTCCTTCCTAATATAGGTATTTATTGCTATAAATTTTTGTCAAAATACTGCTTTGACAAATTTTTATGTTTGGTTTTCTTTCTTTTTTTTTTTTTTTTTAGACAAATTCTCACTATATTACCCTCAGTAGAGTGCTGTAGCATCACAGCTCACAGCAACCTCAAACTCTTGGGCTTAAGCGATTCTCTTGCCTCAGCCTCCCAAGTAGCAGGGACTACAGGCGCCCACCACAATGCCTGGCTATTTTTTTGGTTATAGTTGCCATTGTTGTTCAGCAGGCCCGGGTTGGGTTCAAACCTGCCAGCTCTAGGGGGTGGCTGGCACCCTAGCTACTTCAGCTATAGGCACTGAGCCTAGGTTTTCATTTTTATTCAGTTTAAAATACTGTTTTCCAGAACTCTTTTATTATTGATTTCTAATTTTTTTTTTTTTTTTTTTGTGACATAGTCTCACTTTGCCACCTCTGGTAGAGCGCTGTGATGTCATAGCTCACAGCAACCTCAAACTCTTGGGCTCAAGCAATTCTCTTGCCTCAACCTCCCAAGTAACTGGGACTATAGGCACCTGCCACAATGCCCAGTTATTTTTAGAGATGAGGTCTCACTCTGGCTCAAGCTGGTCTCGAACCTGCGAGCTCAGGCAATCCACCTACCTCAGCTTCCCAGAGTGCTAGGACTACAGGTGTGAGCTATGGTGCCCGGCCTGATTTCTAATTTAATGTCCTTTTGGTCAGAAAAAGTTATGGTCACTTGAGTCCTTTTTAATTGATTGGTATTAGTTTGTGGCCCAGAACATGGCCCATCTTGATAAATATTTTGAGCGCACAGAAAGTGAATGTGTTCTGCTGTTTGGGATGGTGCTCCGTAAATATCAGTTATTTCAAGATGGTGGGTAGTGCCATGTGCCGTTCGGGTCTCCTATGCCTTTGCTGATTTTCTGTTATTCTCAGTTACTGAGCATGGGATAAAATCTCTGAGTATAACTGTGGTTTTGTTTTCCCCTGCAAGTCTGTCAATTTTGAGCTAATGTATTTTGAAGTTTTGATTCAAGTGCATAAACATTTAGGGCTGTTTTGTCCCCTTGATTAATTGACCCTTTTATTGTTAATGAAATGAACTTCCTTACCCCTTATTCTTAGCTCTGAAATCTACTTTTTCTGATATTTATATAACTACTCAGTTTTTCTTTTAAAAATTTTTATTTACCTACGTTGTGTTTTTAGAGACAGAGTCTTGCTCTTCACCCAGGTTGGAGCTCAGTGATGTCATCATAGCTCATTACATCCTTGAACTCCTGGGCTCAAGTGATCCTTCTGTCCCAAAGTGCAGAGATTACAAGCATGAGCCACCGTGCCTGACTAAGGATGTACTGTTTTGATTCCTAGTGTGTGAAGACATATATAGCTGAGAAAAATTAGTGTGGGAACATATTTTCTGGAGTGAGATTAATTAGCCAACTTAATTTCCTGGGAAATTTTCTCTCAGAGCAAGTTAAACGTTTCCATTTTGCTTTTACAGATGTTGTTTTTAATGGGATCCCTTCTTAGTGGGGAGAAGAGAAAATGATGCCCTAGGTTCAAACTGTGTCCTTGAAACCTCCCCTCTTTCTGGAGGGACCATTTTTCTCATCATGACTCTAGTAGCCCTGCCAGCTGTAAGACTGTGTGGTGTCTCATGACATGGAGTCACTTGGTTTTAATTAGTCCCAGCTGGTAAATATGAAGGTAGTAGCATGGCAGGGTACATCCTTGTTTGTGTATCTTCCAGCATTTTCCTATAGGGAAGAATTTCTGGACTGGGATTGCTGCTCAGAGTATACCAGACTTACAAGTTGGCAGCTACTGTGTGGTTTCACTTTGGACCCCTCATCATCCGGAAGGACTTTGTGATCTTCTGCCCTTGTGGGGAAGGGGCATGCCAAGCCAAAGGAAGAGGCATTTAAAGGCCTTCCAAAACTGCCAGCTGGCCAGGTGGGAGGCGTACACTCACCGGCTAGCCTGCTTCTGTTTTCTGTCACTAGATCCAGACAAAGACAGTAGCCCAGTGTGTTGAGTATTATTACATCTGGAAAAAAATGATCAAGTTTGACTGTGGCCGAGCCCCTGGGCTAGAAAAGAGGGTCAAGCGAGAGCCAGATGAGGTGGAAAGGACAGAAGAGAAGGTAGAGGATCCGGGGGTGGGGTGTGTGGGTTTGTCTTTGATCTGGATGTCCACTGCCCATTTGTGTCAAAGGGTTGGGGGTTAGGTTTCCTGTAGAAGACACAATACCCTTAGATTTCTGTCTCCCTTCAAAGGGGGAAGAGTAACACCTTTATGTCATGTTTTGCCCCCTGTGCAGGTCACTTGCAGCCCTCGGGAGAGACCCAGCCACCGTCCAACTCCTGAGTTAAAAATCAAGACCAAGAATTATAGGAGAGAGTCCATCCTCAACTCCAGCCCAAATGCAGGTCCCAAGCGTACCCCGGATCCCCCAGGCAGTGTGGAGAGTCAGGGAGTTTTCCCTTGCAGAGAGTGTGAGAGGTACCCACCTTTTTCTTGGAGGTCCTCACACAATTTTGTCCTCAGCCCCATGATCCCATCCTTGGGGAGACCCATGTCCCTCCTTACTCTGACCTGATGTCCTCTGGCAACCCCTCAGGGTATTTGACAAGATCAAGAGTCGAAATGCCCACATGAAGCGGCACCGCCTGCAGGACCACGTGGAGCCCATCGTCAGGGTGAAGTGGCCAGTGAAGCCCTTCCAGCTGAAGGAGGAGGAGGAGGAAGAGGAGGAGCTAGGGGCTGACATTGGCCCCCTGCAGTGGTGATTCCAGGAGGCAGCAAGATTAGATGGGGCCTCCAGCAGCTTCACACCTCTCTGCAGCCTCTCCAGGGTGTTTGGGGCACCCCTCTGCCTCTGGCCACCCTCCCTGTCCCCCTTTGGCCAGCCCAGGTAGCAAACTGGGTGGGCATTTGGCTACAAATAGGCAGGAGAAGCACAGTCATTGGACAACTCTGAAGCCCATGTCAGGTGGTGCCAGAGGCTCCACTTTTGTTAGGTTAATAGTCTCTCCCCTTCTTTCAATTCCATCTTTAGAGCAGGAAGGCTTGGGGAGAGAACACGTTAGGTCTGAGTAGCTCTTAAATATTAGCCTCAGTTGTGGGGTTTGGTAACATTTGTTGATAAGGCCAAGATGTAGAGAATCAGTGGGAAAATACCTTGAGATCACCAACATGTTGGGGCCCCCTCCCTGGGACAGGGGTTGGTCTTTCTGCATTCTGGATTCAGCCCCTTGTCTTACAATGACTTGTACATTGTTAGGTGTGTTTTTTGTACGTGTCTACTTGTAAATCTTATTAAATTGGATTCTTGAGTAGCTGTATTCCAACTGTCCTGCTTATTGAGCCAATAAAGGCTTTTGAGCCCTAGCTACTTGCTAGGGCCAGGAGGTAAGAAAGCTGAGTGCCTGCTCTGAGGAGCGGGGGTCCTCACAGAGAAGATGGGTATAGTAATTTGTGTATTCATTTAGCAAAAGTCTAGTAAGCACCTGCTGTGGGATATATGCTAATCAGTCAAAGGGGACACAGTGAAGCAAGAGAAGACAGAGCTGTCTTTATGGAGCTCCTGCTCTAGGAGTGAAAGGTAGTAGTAATAAATAAGTGAACAAGGTAGTTTTAGATCATGATGGTGAATATGCTTGTGGCCATAAGTTAACAGAAGTTGGGATAGGTTTAAACAGGACGTTTCATGGTTCCAGTGGCTCAGCCTTGGAGTTAAGGACACCTGGTGGCAACCAGCGTCAGTACAGAAGATGCAGCAGAGCCAAGAATAACCTCTCATTCCAGCATCCATATTTACAGAGGGGCAGGGAGGAAAGAGAGCATGGTCCTCCTTTCCTTGTATCCCTTTTAAGAGTAAGGAAATTGTTACAGCTACCAACAGACCATGCCTTAGGCCTGATGGGCTGGGATGGTAGCCTGTGCTTGTTTTTAAACTGATCCCTAGCAACAGTTATCCTGGACCACTCAAAATATATATCTACAGGACTGGGGAAAACCAAGGTGTTCCCTTAAGTTTGTTGCCATCCAGACAAAGCTGGAATTCTGTTAGCCAGGAAAGAAGAGGAAACACAAATGCTGAATTGGCAGTCTGTTGTGTCTCCTGCAAAGTGACATTATGAGAATTAAACTGGGCTAAGTCCTAGAGAGTGAGCAGGAGGCATCAGATGGTGGTAGATGGATGACCAGAGGAGGCCAAGATGAGGAACCCAGGCCGTGGCATGGCAGAAATGCAAACTTCAGGGAAGGGAAACCGCCAGTGTGTGTCAAGTAGGGAAGTGACATCTGATTGTCCCTCATTAAGGAACTCCCTGCCACGTGAAGATTGTAGGGGGCAAGATTGGAAGCTGGGAAGTGGATAGAAGGCTGTGAGATGAGATGATGGCTGAGGCTGGGCAACAGTGAAGGTCAGGAACACGGGGTCATTTTAGAACAGACTCCACCATCTTATTGATGGGTTATAGGGAGGTAGTAAGGGAAAGAGCAGCTCCAGGCTGGCCTAGTAGGTTTGGCTCCTGAGAAACTGAGTTGATCACATTAACTCACATGGGAAAGAGGGACTTCTCAGAGGGTTGGTTGTGCCATGTTATGATCATGTGTATGATACTGCAGTAGCGTGTCCTGAGGGACCAGTAGGGGGAGCACAGTAGATGGTAATGTCAGTAGTTTTCACAGAGAGGCCATATCTCTAAGTCTTAAAGAGGGAGGAAGGAGGAGAAGAGGGGGGAGTTGAGTTGAAAGCAGCTTGGGCAGTGTGGTTAAGGGAAAGGGCTCAGGTCAGGTGAACCTGAATTTGCACCCTGGCTCCTCTTCCTTTGTTGTGACGGAGGGCAAATTATTTTCCTTATTTGAGCTTAGGTTTTCTCAGTCTGTAAAATGGGATGAAAAATACCTCTCACCACCCCCTGCCATGGATTTGTTAAATGACAAAATGTAAATTAAGTCCTTGGCAGGGTATGCACCATAAGAACCAAACAGCTTCTATTTAATGAGCACTCAAGTTGTTACTAATATTGGTTGCATCCCATGCTAAGTAAATCTGATGACCCTGGAAATGAAAGAGTGGCTCAAAGGATTGGGAAGCATATTAGTTATCTATTGCTGCATAACAAATTACCCTAAAGTGTAACAGCTTGAACCAAAGCTTTTATAATAGTTCCACTTTGACAGAGGGAAACTGCTTGTGGTAATCCAGACCTGCCCCCCACCTGATCTTGTGCTCAAGATACAGTGGCAACCACAGTGGGTGGTCTAGGACAGTCTATTTAATGTAAGAAAAAAGTTAATCTAAGTTTTCTTACACCTTACCGGAGTCAGCCAACCCCTACTCCAGGTAAGTGTTTCCTCAAATGGCAGCTCCTGATTATCTGCCCCCCTAATCATACTCATTTCCATTAAAATATGCAGATTCCTGTGCTTGACTACAGACTTTCACAATTGTAATAATTAGTGGTAGGACCTTGGAACCCAATTTTATTTAAAGAAGCTTTTTAGGATAGTTTTAGATTTACAGAAAATCTGCAAAGATAGTACCAAAAATCCCTGTATATCCCACACCCATTTCCCCTATGAACATTTTATATTAGTATGATACGTTTGTTACAATTAATGGACCAATATGATATAAAATTAATAACTGAAGTCCATACTTTATTTACGTTTCCTTGTGTTTTAACTTAATGTTCTTCTGTTCCAGGATCCCACCCAGTTACATTGTATTTAGTAGTCGTGTCTCCTTTGGCTCCTATTGGCTGTGATGGTTTCTCAGACTTTCCTTGTTTTGAGGACTTAATGGTTGTGAGAGGTACTTTCAGGTACTTTGTGGCTAAGTTGGAATCTGGCTAATGTTTTTTCATGATAGACTGAGGGGAAGACCACAGAGGGAAAGAGCCTTATTAGTCACGTGTTTTTAATGACATGGCTTATCACTGTTGATATTAACCTTAGTTAGCTGACTGACAAGGTCAGGTTTCTCCACTGTAAACTTGTCTTTTCCTCTCTTTCCCATAATTTGGAAGGAGGTGGCTATGCACAGTCCACACTTAAAAGTGGTGAGTTATCATCCATCTTCTCGAGGATGGCGTATGTATATTAATTATTTGGAATTCTTTTGGACAAATTATTTGTCTGTCCTCCTCCCACTTATTTATTTTCTCAGTATGCATTTATTCATTTATATGCTCATGGGCTCACGGATTCTTTTATAGGGTTTAGGGTTATAATCCAATACTACTGTTCCAGCTTTGACCACTGGGAGCTCTTTCAGCTGGCGCCTGTGTCCCTTATGGGGACATCCATATCCCATCGTTTTGTGTGTTTAATGCTTCCTTCCTTTCTGGCACTACAAGATGCTAAAGGCTCGTCTTGTATAATCTCTTGCCCGGTCCTAGAACCAGCCATTTCTCCAGGGAACCCTGATTCCTTTTATTGCACAATGATATTATAAACCAAAATCTGGGCCCTAGATGTATTCCAATGTGAACTTTTAACACACTTTCTCCAGCTATTTTTTACAAAACCAGAGTTAGAGAACTTCAGTTTTGTTTCCAGTCGTTTAAGTACTTGGTCTTCCCAAACCAGTTCCAGCATAGGTCGGCAGAGGGCGCAAGAGACAGCAGAGCGGTGTCCCTTTCACCACACAGGTTTTTCCAAACGAAGGGCGACGCGAGATCAATCGCGAAGGTGGAACTAAGAGAACTGTCAAAAGCTGGCGGGTACCCGGAGCTGTCAAGTGCGGGTCTGCAGTCAGCAGATTACTTCTCAAGGTCTGCCGGGAGGGGCAACCCGAGCCGAGGGCTGCTGCTGATTGGTGGAGGAGGATCAAGCGCAGCACCTTAGGGCGGATCCTTGGCGACGAGGCCTACGATTGCCTTATGCAGTCACGTGGGAGGTGTCGTACCAAGCACCAGGAAGAGAGGGAGTGCTGTTCGTGGGTGTCTGCGCATGCGTTGAGATCTTGGGCTGCCGATTGGGGGTCGCGAGTCACGGGGCGGCGTGCGACTCCTGGCCGGGCCGTGACCTGCGGGGCGCGCGCCGTGCTGCTAGGCCGTGGTTGGCTAGTATGAGTCACGTGTTCCCCGGCAGCAGGCGGCGTGCGCCGGTGCGACGTCAACACAGCCTGCTGAGCTCTTCTTGACCTGTCTACCGCGGCCTGGCCGCGGCTGAGTCCTCCCAAGGCCCGGGTCGGGCGGTTTGCTGAGTACCTTTGCGGCCGCCATGGACAATTCCGGGAAGGAAGCGGAGGCCATTGCGCTATTGGCCGAGGCGGAGCGCAAAGTGAAGAACTCACAGTCCTTCTTTTCGGGCCTCTTCGGGTAAGAAACGGGCCGAGGGGTCGGTCGAAACCTAGGCTGGGAGGACGAAGGAGTCGCGGCCCGAGGTGGCGAGTGAGGCGCGCAGGGCTCAGGTCGAGGGGACAGAGAGGATTCCAGAAGGAGGTGACATGGTCCAGGCAGCTGAGGGGACAGATTGAAGGCCGGAGAACCTGGGCCGTGGCAACACAGTGTGAGGAGAGACAGTCTGAGGTGGCGGAAGGGACTTGAGTTTAGGACCCACGGGTCGAGGTGACATCATCTTGACGCGAGGAAGAGAACTCGGGCAGAAGACGGACCGGCGGGCCAGAGGGCATATGGCCTGAAGACTGGACGGCTATGGCCTGAGGGACCTGAGAGAGAACCAGGGCCAGAGGCCATTTAGAATCTTGGGGAGTCTATTTGAAGGCTCTCGGACCGCGTGATGGGGCCTGGGGCTGAGGACATCTGCCCGAGGAACTGTCTTTTGGAAGACTCAGGGCAGGGATTCTCATGGGCCCTGGATAATGTGGGTGAGGTCAAAGGAGTCTGACACCAGGCCAAGGGGTTTAGGGCTTCGGTGATCCTGGAAGTGGTGAGCCAAAGCCTGGGTGCCCTGAGAAGAGGACCTGGGAGGGAGTTAAGCCTGATGGGGCTTGGACTGGGGGGCTTGAGACTAATACTTTTGGAGGGGGATGACGGTACTGGCTTAGTCAAGGAGATGGAGGGATGGAAGGGAGAGATGGGGGAACCAAGAGGACCAAAAAAGGGGACCAAAGGGCTGCTGCATGATTTTCCAGTAATTTCTGGGAGTCTGAAGGGAATGGCAGGCATGCTGAGAAATCTGAGAAGAGATCCAAAGAGAGCTGGGAGACAGAACTGACTCCTATGGTGTGTCAGACATTTCACATGAAGTTCATGTCAGCTCATAAAAGCTAACCATCCTTTGAGGAATCTTAGTGGTTTAGAAGGCTTAGAAGCCCAGGTTTGAAATGAAGCTCTGCTACTTTATGATCTTGGGTAAGTTGTTTAGCTTCCCTATTAAAGGAGATCACTAGTAAAGCCTACATCAGAGGTTTGCTGAGAGTATCAAGTGTGTGCATGAAGTGCTTAGAATTGAGCTTGGCATATGGGTAAAGCTCTGGAAGCGTTAACCGTGGGAACTTGTAGGGAGCTGCTGGGGGTCAAGGTGGGAGCCAAAAGGGAAAGGGCTAGAAGAAGGAGAGTCTAGGAAGCCTGCGATGAGGGAGCGTGGCGTGGACCTGAAAGGAAATGGGGAAAGGGCTGTGGGCAATGGACACTTAGAAGGGTTGGGGGAAAGGGCTTGAGGCTCTGAGTGGGGCAAGTAGAAGGGAGCCAGGGAGTATAGGGGAAGGGGGATGCTGAGGGAGGGATCTGTAAGAGTCAAGGGGAAGCTGTCAAGACTGAAAGGACTGGTGGGTCTGTAGAGAGGTCTGTGTGGTAGGGTGGGGCACAGAGTCTGGGAACCAGAGAGACACAGAGACAGGAAGGTAGTGGGACTGGAGAGTTTGCCAGAAGGCTGAGGAAAGGAATTTGGAAGGAGAGCCTCTGGATTGGAAGGGGCTGTATTAAGAGCCCAACAAAGGTTGGTAAGAAACAGAGAGGAAGGATCCTTCTGGGAGAGGAGATGGAGTCACTGGGTGGACAGAGCCGTCCCTTGTTGTTTGAAGTTAGATAATGTTTAGCAAAAGAACTAGCAGAACATGACCAAGAATTGCCTGATGAGGCAAATACCCAGGCCTGTTGGATTGGATTGATTAGATGACGAATGTCTTGTTCTTTTAGAGCAGTGGTTCTCAACCTTCCTAATGCTGCGACCCTTTAATACAGTTCCTCATGTTGTGGTGAGGAACCTCAACCATAAAATTATTTTCGTTGCTACTTCATAACTGTAATTTTTTTTTGGTTTGTTTGTTGCAGTTTGGCCGGGGCTGGGTTTGAACCCGCCAACCTCGACATATGGGGCCGGCGCCTTACCCACTGAGCCACAGGTGCTGCCCCCATAACTGTAATTTTTGCTACTGTTATGAATCGTAATGTAAATATCTGATATTAGGCGATCCCTGTGAAAGGGTTGTTCAACTCCCAAAGGGGTCACGACCCACAGGTTGAGAACTGCTGTTTTAGAGGCTAAGAGTGGAGGGGAGGTGTGTGTTTCTTCTTCCTTGACAAGGGAAAAAGTTCAAGTGTAATGTTTTGAGGCTGGAAACAAGCTCAGTTTGGGGTGAGAGTTGTGCTGGATGGTTATTGGTGTCTGGTCTCCTTGGCCCAGAGATTAGTAGACTAGGGCTGTGCTTGGAGGGAGCAGCTAAGTCAGCCCCTGAAGTACTTGATACCTGGTTACAAAGGCAAGATTAACACTTGCCAAACACTATAAAAGCAAAATTTTCAAATGAAAAGAAGGGCTAGGATTATGACATTTACGTGAAGTTCCTGAGCTGAGAGGAAAGTGGTGTGAACTGGAGGGGGTGAGAAGTGAACCCCAGGAACTCCCAGATTTGCTAAGGGAGCCAGAGCCTGCAGGGTGTTCTAGACAACAGGGACAGTGCAAACAAGTGGCTAGCATGAAGGAAGTTCTACCTGAATGACAGGAGAACCAGGATCCAGAGGGAGCAAGGATGGCTTTCTGGTAGAGAGGCCTCCATCTAGGGGAATAAACAAGAGTTCTGGGGGTGCTCCCTGGTGGGGAGCAGCACTCCAGGCAGATAGGACAGCTTGAGCAATGGCTTATAGGTGTGAAGATCATGGAGTTAGAAGGGGGAAGTAAGGGCAGACAAGGGTGAGGCCTTGCAAGCAGGGCTGGGGCTTGAGGAAGTATTGAGAGCACTGAGGGTTCCCATTTGCCTTTTAGAAAGGACTGCTGCAGCTGGTGTTGGGGAGAGCATCAGACAGGAGGAGTCACAATGGTACTAGCAGATAGTGTTTCTTAAATCCTTGCTCTGAATCAGGCCTGGGCCAGACACGTAACTGGTGTTCTCTTATTTAGTCCTCACCAAATCCCTGTGGAGGTAGATAAACTGGGGCTCAGAGAAGTGGACTTGTTGGCCTGTCCCCCAGTCATAGGAAAGGCGCCAATCAAATTCGGGCCTGAGTTGGAATCTCTCTCGCTCAGCCACTGTGCTGACTGCCACAGTCGTTTCTCCTTGAAGCTCATGCCTGTTTCTGGGTGCTCACATTTAGGAAGGATGTTAGCAAATAAGGTGTGCTTGGGGAGCTGCCTCCCTTTAAATGCCCCTTCTTCCCCATGGCAGTTTTCTTCAAATATTTGAAAGAAAGAATTGGTGTGTTCATCCCAGTTCCTTTCAACTCCAAGGGGAGTTGAGGTGGTGCTGACAGAGGAGTGAGCAAGGCAAGAGCAGAGGGCAGGGACAGTGGGAGATGGGCCTAACTGGAGCTTGTGTGCCTGGGAACTGGGAGTGCAGCCAGCATCAGCTCAGGAGGACCCACTTTATGGGCAGGAACCATTACCGGCAGCTCCAGATCTGGGTTTGATTGTGTTAAACATGTCATAATTCACCTTCACTCAAAGCCTTCCGTGGCTTCGAGGAACTGGAGAAGGAAGTGTTGGGGCTCAGCTTGCACTGGTGCTTCTCTGTCCCGTTTGGGGAACTTCAGTGTTGACAGCTTCCCACATCGAGAGGTCTCTGTTCCTGTCAAAGGGTCAAGTAGAATAACTGTCACCTAGGATGTGGGATGCCCCTGCAGATGTCTCTGGAGATATGTGTTAGTTGGCCTGCCTAAGACTGCTGCCTTTGCACTTCATCATTTCTGGGCTACCAGACGCTAGGGGGCTTTGCACACCAGCAGCCAGTGAGTGTAGCAGCACCAGCCAGTTAGTAGAAGCTCAAAGCCATTTCTGTACCTTCCCTTGGTGGTGGAGGGTGGGAGCAGCCCAAACTTACGCTCTGGAAGCAAAAAGATGGCGGTTTCCTAAGTAAAGAACAATGAGCCAGCAGAAAAAGGAGAGGGGTGAATCGGGGTTCACTTTTTCCTCTTCCCTGCTCCATCTTTGCCTCCTCATGGACCGACAGGCTTCCCTGCTGTCCCCCTTTGGGATTGTACAGGTTCTGAATGGTGGTTTTGTTCCTCGGGGCTTTTCCTCATTCCTAACCTCTTCCTACCACATCCCCTTCCCCCCCAAAAGCCAAGATAAAAACTTCTTTCCTCTTGGATGCCACCATGCATAGGGAGTTTCTTCATCTGTGAAATGAAAATCATAGTAATCTTTGCTTCCTAGGGTGGCCCTAAGGAGTAAATGAGATGATTGCATGGAACGCAATGCCTGGCCCTGGTAATGCTTATTAAGTGCTCACTGTTAGCATTATTATTAGATATTGTCATTGGAACTTGAGCAGGAGGTACTGGAGAAATAGAGGTGGTAGGGTATTCTGCACACAAACAGTGTGTTCCTAAGATCAAATGCTGACATATCAGTTGCTATTTGAACTGCCTGTAGGCACCAGCAGCCCCAGGAGCCCTGAAGGGAAGAATTGCTGCCAAAGTCAGAGAGGGTGTCCCTGCACAGGGCTTGCTGGGGTCTTAGCTGAGCCTGGTGTGGGCACGAGCTTCCAGCTTTGCTTCCAGATCGCCTTCCACCTGCAGAGCACGTAGAAACCCCAGTGCCATTTCCAGTGGGCACAGTGGTGAATCACATACCTTGCCAGCTGTCAAGATCCACAACTGAAAGCTTGGCATCTCTTGCGAGACACCCAGGCTCAGAGAGCAGTCTTTCCTGAGGGTATGCAAGGTTCCTGGGGAAACCTCACTGGATGGGACTTCCCCCAGCCCTCCCCCCACCGCGACAGAACCTCAAGCTGTCACCCTGGGTAGAGTGCCCTGACAGCAACCTTGAACTCCTGGGCTCAAGCGATTCTCCTGCCTCCACCTCCCAAGTAGTTGGGATTATAGGTGCCTGCCACAACACCCAGCTGTTTTTTGGTTGCAGCCATCATTGTTTGGCAGGCCTGGGCTGGATTCGAACCCGCCAGCTCAGGTGTATGTGGCTGGCGCCTTAGCCACTTGAGCCACAGGTGCCGAGCCACTGGATGGGACTTTGTTGCCTGGTTGTGCAGCTGTTTCCATGCTCCTCCTGTTGGGATGGAGCTACTCGGACACAAGGGTTTTTCAGAACCTCTTTTAAGAAAAGGAAATGCATTTCACGCTTGGGCTGTGACAAAGTATAATTGGGATGCAAGGGGGCATCAGTATAAGAAAGGAGTACCTGCCAACCTTTGTGGTAAGCGAGGTTTCTGCCTCTGAGCTTATCATCTAGAAGGGCAGTGGACCCAAAAGTTCTATCAGCGTCATTGAGTTAGGAGTAGGGTAGTGGGAGACCCAGGCCTCTGTGGAACTTTTTTTTTTCTTTTTTTTTTTTTTATTGGCCTCCGTGGAACTTAAAGAAGTAGCAGCTAATCAGGAGGGGAGGAGAGGAAGCCCTTGCTGGAGAAGCTCTAGCGTTTCTGGAGTCTGCTCTCTGTGGGACCTGATGACAGCCTGTGACATGCCAGGCACTCTGCTGGTCACTCTGCTTGGTGCTGTGAGATTGCTCATGCTTCCAGCCACCCTGCAAGGTGTAGAGTCTCATCCCTAGTTACAGATGAGCAAACTAAGCCTCAAAAGCAATGAGCTGGTATCAAAACCAGGCCTGACTACCAACAGCAATTTTTTTGCCACCACAAGCGACTCCAGCTAGAATTCCCATTCCTAAGTGGCTGGCACCCTTTTGATTATATTTCTCCTCCTTTGTATAATAACAACCATTTGAGCACTTGTTCTGTGCTTCACTCTGTACCAAGTGTTGAGTGTCGAGTGTCCCTTGTCTCTAATCCCCACAAAGACTTGTCCCAGGTCAGGTTCATTGTCTCTGTTTTACAGATAAAGAAACCGAAGCTCAGGGATCAGTGACCCAAGGTCGCACATTTAGCAAAGTGCCTGCAACATATTTCAGCCCACATCTCTCTATTCCGAAGTCATTTTTCTACCTCTTGCCCTTGCCTAGACAGGCATGTCACAAGAGGGTTCTGTGATGATTTCAGAGCGTGGCAGTTAGCATGTGAGGCTTTATTCTTTTGTTGTTTTTACCAGGGCCTGTGCAAGCACTGTGGGGAGAGGGTAAGACAGCAAGGTACCCAGCCCTGCCTACAGGAGCACAAACCCCATTAGGCCAGACCAGGCACCCTGCAGAGCTGAGGGAGGCACTTACAGGTGGTGCCAGTGAAGATGCTTCTGGATCCTGAGGCTCTGACAGCTTCAGTGCAGTCAGTGGAGGAGCAAGGCTGGTGGCCACCTGCTCCCTGTGCTGGGGTGGACCTCATACCACTGACAGCCTTTGCTTTTTCTAATGTTCTTTCTGCTTGTCAGGTTGGCTCAGTGGGGGGCTGGTTTAATTAATCCCTCCCTTGCCCCTGGAAGAAAGCTCAGCGCAGCTCCAGTAGAGAGCAGAGTCTGCTTGACTAAGCTGAGGGAAACCTTAGTGGTATAGGCTCTTTTAATCTAGAGGAGGGGGAGAGCAGGCAGGGACCTTACTTTCCAGATTATTGGAAAGGGCACATGGAAGGAAGCCTTCCTGATCATTGGGAGAAAGGCCAGGGTGGTTCTGGATCCCCAGGGCCCCATTCCTCTTTTCCTGGCCCTACTGCTTCATGGCAGTATAAACCTGGGCAAGTTCCTCACCCTCTCTGTAGAGCTGGGGCAATACCCAAAGGGTTCTTGCAGGGATATGTCAGGCACTGTTGCCTGGAGGCAGTAAGCAAAGACAAGTAGCATGTTGTGAGGTGTGTTTGTAGCAAAGGTGAGGGCCTTTGACAGTCCCTCTTTCCCTCTGTGGATATTGACTAGATAGCCAGGGCAGTGTCCTTAAATATGAGGAGGGAACCATGGGCCAGTTGCTGTGGCTACTGCAGAGAGACAGGAGTGATATAGTGAGTCCGGGGCCATCTGCCCTGCCTCTTGAGGTCCTTAGGTGAGCAGTAGGGGAGTGGCATGTTTCTGGCAGCCAGGAAGTACCCAGGGGATGGAGGAAGGAGAGAGAGAGGCTGAGACTCTGTCCTGCAGAACCCCCTGGCCTGAATCCCACCAGTCATCTGTGCACTCCTGGCAGTGCACACCCCTCCATATGGCAATTGCTGGAGGTTGGTGGCTGTGCTTGGGAGACCTGAGAATGCTTCCTCCGCCTTGGGAAGGGAGAGAGCAAAGCCGAGTAGGTAATTATAGAGAGCTGTGCATCAGGCTGGCCAAACCAGTTCCCTTTATTCCCTGCGTGGCTCAGAGCTGTGGGATGGGAAGAGTGAAGCAGCTTGGGAGAGGTCAGTCAGTGGGGGAGGGACAGTCAGTTGTCATATGCACTACCACCCAGGCCCTCAGGAGAAGGGGCGTTCTGGACCTTGTGCGGTAGCACAGGGAGGAGGCCTGGTTTCTTCTTCTCGGAGAGTTTACAGTTTTAGTTAGGATGTGATCCTAAATGGGTGTCATAAACTAAACCCACTTGACCTGGAAGAGATACCCTGTAGTAAACCATGTGGAGGGACAGCTTGGCAGAGCAGGGGAGCTGGGACTTCTTCCTTTCAGTCACAGACCCTCCTAGTATGTTAGAATAGCCTTATCCTGGCCCCCAGTGCAGGGTGTTCTCTGCCTGCTTCTCCAGCCTTATTTCCTGGTGCCATCTGCACTGTAGCTATTCTGCCCGCTTCTTCCTTGAATTCCCAAGCTCATTTCTATCTCAGGGCTTTTGTACATGCTGTGGCTGCTGCCCGAAATGTTCTTCCTTTTCATAGATGACTCCTCAGTTATCATTGAGGCCTAAGCACAAATCTCCCATCCTCAAAAGCAGCTTTCCATGACTTTGTCCCAAGAAGTACCTCCTCCCCAGTCCCAGTACTACTTTATTTATTCCCTGCAGAGGGCCAACCCCTCTCCTTTGGTTACTGCCGTTATCTCTAGTACCTGGACAGTGATAAATAAGCTCAGATATTTGTTCCCCAGGCAAATAAACATCTATGTGAATGTCTTCTCCTAGAGCTGCCAGCAAAACCTAGACAAGCCATTTTCCACCTTGGGGACTTCCCTCTTATCTCTAGAAGAAGATGGGAATCTAGAGATCCTATCAGCCTCCAGCTGACAGGGGCAGTGGCCAGGACCAGATAGTGCAGGGGAAGGTGGAGGCAGGCCTGGGAGCCCAAGCCATCATTAACCCCAGTGGCTTTTCCACCCCACAGTTACAATCACAGACCCTGTGCAGGGTTGCCCGGCTTAGTCTGGGATTGTTGGATTTCAGCTGGGGCAGCTGATATAAACCCAGCAGGGGCTGACTTTGCTCTTTGTTGATCACCCACTTAGCCTCTCAGCAAGATGGGCCATTTCTGTTCATCCAGGCATGTGAGCTTTCTCAGAGGAAGGAAGGGATAGGATTTAGGGTAGTCACAGGAAAGGCATCTGTGGGGTGGGCACACCTGTGATTAAAGTTTGTGAACATGTCGCTTTAAGACAACATTCTAGAGAAGGTCCTCCTGAGGTTTTTCTGCAGTCAAGCCCCAAGGGACCCTTCTGAATTCTCCCCTGCCAAAAGCTCGTGAAAGTTCCTCTCTTCTCATGGCCAGGGGTAGGTTCTAAAGAAGTCACTCTAAACTAGGTCTGAGGCCCAGTGTGTGTTGAGTCAGCTGGTGTGAATTTGGTGGGGGAAGGCAGTAGGGCCTAGTGGGGTGAATATGGGAAGAGCACATTGCCCAGGGCCACTTCCCTGGGACAGTAGAGTGTGAGGGACAGCATCAGCACAACCCCAGAAAGCAGAGGGTAGAAAGGAGCCTTACCTAGTGCAATTGGGGATTCAGGAAGCTGGGATTCCAGTCCCAGCCAGCCTGCTTGCCCAGCGGGTATTGGCCACACCTGGGACAGGTGACTAGTGGCTGCTTTCCTTGTGGTCAGTCTCAGTTTTTCCTTCCCAAATTCACCTAATTATCTGAATCACTTGGGTCCCCATTATTAAAATTCTCAATTCCAGGCTCTGCCCAGAACTGTTGAGTGGAAACTCCAAGAGGTGTGGCTGTGGGCACTGGTTTGAGTCCACACTTCATGTGGTTCTCAGTGATGGGCAGGTTGGGCAGACTGCACGCACAGTGCAGGGGGAAGGAATGCTGGGACTCCAGCTCCCCAAATTACCTCAGAGTCCCTGCATATCTGTGGTTGGTGTGGGCAAGTTTCTAAGGTGCAATATGGGGCCATTTGACATGGGGCAAAGGTCAGAAGACTGAGGACAATTTGTGTGGCTTTTAATTGGGAAAATAACCTCCTTTTGTTCTCCTTAAAAAACAAAAAATAAACACTGGTTATTTCAGTGAAGAGAGAATATAAAACTCCATGGAGGGGCTCCTGAGTGTGTGGTTATATGGGTGATGGGAGATTGAACAATTATAGAGACCACAGACCTCATGCACTCCATCTGTTTGGATTATTAGAGGTGGAAGTTCAAAAGGATGCAGTGGGGACATACGGGTTTGAGGGGCTAATGAAGAGTCGTCCAGATCAGGAGGAAGTTCAGTATGTAATATGTGGAGGTTGAGAAGCCAGAACAAAGCTGCCCAGACAGGATGCCTTTTTTTATTTTTAAACTCCTGTATATTTCCCAAGCCTTTACTGTTTTTTTTTGTTGTTGTTGTTGTTGTTGTTGTTGTTGTTTGTTGTTGTTGTTGTTGTTTGTTTGTTTGTTTTGAGACAGAGTCTCAAGCTTCTCCCTGGGTAGAGTGCTGTGACATCACAACTCACAGCAACCTCCAACTCCTGGGCTCAAATGAGTCTCCTGCCTCTGCCTCCCAAGTAGCTGGGACTACAGGCGCCTGCCACAACGCCTGGCTATTTTTTGTTGCAGCTGTCATTGTTGTTTGGCGGGCCCGGGCTGGATTCTAACCCGCCAGCTCAGGTGTATGTGGCTGGCACCTTAGCTGCTTGAGCCACAGGTGCTGAGCCTTTTTTTGTTTGTTTGTTTGTTTGTTTGTTTTGAGACAGTCTCACTTCGTCACCCTCCGTAGAATGCTGTGGTGTCACAGCTCACAACAACCTCCAGCTCTTAGGCTTAGGTGATTCTCTTGCCTCAGCCTCCTGATAGCTAGGACTACAGGCACCCACCGTAACACCTGGCTATTTTTTTGTTGCAGTTTGGCCGGGGCCAGGTTTGAACCCACTGCCCTTGGTATATGGGGCTGGTGCCCTACTCACTGAGCCACAGGCGCCACCTTGTTTTTTTTTTTTTTTTTTTTTTTTGTTGTTGTTGTTGTTGTTGTTTGTTTGTTTTGAGACAGAGTCTCACTATGTCACCCTCAGTAGAGTGCCATGGTGTCACAACTCACAGCAACCTCCAACTCTTGGGCTTAAGCCATTCTGTTGCATCAACCTTCCAAGTAGTAGGGACTACAGGCGCCTGCCCCAGCACCTGGCTATTTTTTGGTTGTAGTTGTCATTTTTGTTTAGTAGGCCCCGGCCAGGTTTGAAGCCGCCAGCCCTGGTATATGTGGCCGGCTCCCTAACCACTGAGCCATGGGTGCCGAGCCTTTTTTTTTCTTTTTTGATACAGAGTCTCTGTCACCCTGGATAGAGTGCCAGTGGCATCATAGCTCACAGCAATCTCAAACTCCAGGGCTCAAGCATTCGTCCTGCCTCTCCTCCCGAGTAGCTGGGACTCAATTCCAGGCTCTACCCAGATCTGCTGAGTGGAATTATTCAGTGAACATTCCAGAGAAGGTCCTTCTGAGGTTTTTTGCAACCAAACTCCAAGGGACCCTTCTCAATTCTGATGCTGTCCTCCTCAGCTGGGCCTGCCACCATGCCCCACTAGTTTTTCTATTTTTAGTAGAGACAGGGTCTCACTCTTGCTCAGGCTAGCTTTGAACTCCCGAGCACAGGTAATTCACCTTCCTTGGCCTCCCAAAGTGCTAGGATTACAGGTGTGAGCTACCATGCCCAGCCTTCTGATTAGTTTCTTAGGATAAATTGCTAGAAATGTAATTCATTGCTAGACCACAGGGCCAAATATAAGTTCTGATATTAAATATGTGTATTATTCTTGAACATAGAAAATGTGCAACTGGTAAAAACATTCAGACAGTACGAAGGAGGGATGTGCAATGAGTGAGTCTGCCTCCCACACCTGGCCTAGTGCTTTCTCTGAAGATTCTACCTTAGAGAAAAATGCTCTAGTTACTAGGTTTTTATGTTATTTTCTTGGAAATATTCTTTGTTTATATAAACATATATGTTGCCATTCTTTTCACTTTTTTTTTTTTTTTAATTTAATTTAATGTTTTTTTTTTTTTTTGAGACAGAGCCTCAAGCTGTCACCCTGGATAGAGTGCCGTGGCATCACAGCTCACAGCAACCTCCAACTCCTGGGCTTAAGCGAGTCTCCCGCCTCTGCCTCCCAAGTAGCTGGGACTACAGGCGC
>CAUYRH010127836.1:0-25180 GCA_963574655.1 Perodicticus potto | reverse complement strand
TGTGACACAGTCTCGCTATGTGGGCCTTGGTTGAGTGCTGTAGTGTTACAGTTCACAGCAACCTCAAACTCTTGGACTTAAGTGAGTCTTTTCCCTCAGCGTCCCAAGTAGCTGGGACTATAGGCACCTGCCACAATGCCTAGCTATTTTTTGTTGCAGTTGTCATTGTTGTTTAGCAGACCCAGGCTGGTTCAAACGCGTTACCCTGGCTGTATGTGGCTGGCACCATAACTACTGTGCTATGGGTGCTGATCTGGAAATCTTCATAAAGTCTTTCCCCAGGCGTATATCTTGCAGTGTTTTTCCTATGATTTCTTTGAGGATTTTTATTGTTTCATACCTTAAATTTAAGTCTTTTATCGACCTTAAATCAATTTTAAAATGAGGGGTAGAGGTGTGGGTTTGGTTTCAGTCTTTTACATGTGGATATCCAGTTCTCCCAGCACCATTTATTGAATCGGGATTCATTCCCCCAGTGTATGTTCTTGTTTGGTTTGTGGAAGATTAGGTGGGTATAAGATGTTAGTTTCATTTCTTGATTTTCTATTCAATTCCAAATGTCTATTTCTCTATTTTTGTGTCAGTACTATGCTGTTTTGACCATTATGGCCTTGTAGTACAGCCTAAAGTCTGGTAGGCTGATGCCCCTGGCTTTGTTTTTCTTGCTAAGAACTGCCTTAGTAATACAGGGCTTTTTCTGGTTCCATACAAAACAAAGGATTATTTTTTCCAAGTCTTGAAAGTACAATGTTGGTATTTTAATAGGGATGGCATTGAATTGGTGGATTGCTTTGGGGAGTATAAATATTTTAACAATGTTGATTCTTCCCAGCCATGAGCATGGTATGTTCTTCCAAGAGGATATTTCCTTTCTTAGTGTTTCATAATTTTCATTATGTAGGTCCTTCACCTCTTTTCTTAGGTATAGTTCTAGGTATTTTATTTTCTTCAAAGCTATGGTGAAGGGAGTTGTGTTCTTTTTTTTTTTAGAGATAGAGTTTCACTTTGTCACCCTCAGTAGAGTGCGTGATGTCACAGCTCATGGCAACCTCCAGCTCTTGGGCTTAGGTGATTCTCTTGTCTCAGCCTCCCGAGTAGCTGGGACTACAGGCACCTGCCACAATTCCTGGCTATTTTTTGTGCAGTTTGGCTAGGGCTGGGTTTGAACCCATCACCCTCACCCTCAGTATATGGGGCTGGTGCCCTACTCACTGAGCCACAGGCGCTGCCCAGGGAGTTGTGTTCTTAATTAGCCTCTCATCTTAGCTGGCATATACAAAGGCAACTGACTTGTGGACATTGATTGTATATCATGAGACAGTACTGTACTTTTTGATGACTTCCAGGAGTCTTGTGGTTGAATCTTTGGGGTTCTCTAGTAATAAGATCATATCGTCAGCAAAGAGGGAGAATTTGACCTCCTCTGTTCCCATTTGGATGCCCTTTATTTCCTTCTCTTGCCTGATTGTTGCAGTTTTTTTTTTGGCTGGGCCGGGTTGAACCCACCACCTTGGGTATATGGGGCTGGCACCCTACTCCTTGAGCCACAGGCGCCACCCTCTCTTGCCTGATTGTTTTGGCTAGAACTTTCAGCACTGAGTTGAATAGTGGAATAGTAATGGCGATAGAGAACAACCTTGTCTGGTTCCAGTTCTAAGTGGGAAAGCTTTCAGTTTTACTCCATTCAGTAAAATATTAGCTGTGGGCTTGTCATAGATAGCAGTTTGAGAAAATGCTTTGATCAGTTTAAGAAATGTGCCACCTATACCTATTCTCTTCAGTGTTCTAATAAGAAAAGGATGCTCAATTTTATCGAGTGCTTTTTCTCCATCGATTGAGAGGATCATATGATCTTTGCTTTTGCTTCTGTTGATAAGGTGAATAACATCTATGGACTTGAGTATGTTAAACTAGCCTGGCATCCTGAGGATGAAACCTACTTAATCATGATGTATGAATTTTTTGATGATAAATTGTAGTCTATTGGATAGGGTTTTGTTAAGAATTTTTGCATCTATATTCATGAGTGAAATTGGTCTGAAGTTCTCCTTTTTTCTGGTTTCAAGGTGATGTTTACTTCGTAGAATGTGTTGGGGAAGATTCCTCCCTCATCAATTTTTTGGAATAATTTCTGCAGTATGGGAATAAGCTCTGTTTTTAAATTTTTTTGCAGCTTTTGGCCAGGGCTGGGTTTGAACCCACAACCTCCAGCATATGGGGCTGGCTCTCTACTCCTTTGAGCCACAGTTGCTGCCCGGAATAAGCTCTTCTTCAAAGGTTTGATAGAATTCAGGTGCGAAGTCATCTGGACTAGGGCATTCTTTTGTTGGGAGATTGTTATCGATTCTTTGATCTCAGTGCTTGAAATTGGTCTATTCAGGAGATCTATTTCTTCATGGCTAAGTGTAGGGAAGGGGTGTGATTCCAAATATTGATCCATTCCATTCACATTGTCAAATTTCTGGGCATAGGAATTGGTAGTATTTTGGACAGCACCTGCGGCTCAGTGGGTAGGGCACCAGCCCCATATACTGAGGGTGGCGGGTTGAAACCTGGCCCTGGCCAAACTGCAACAAAAAAATAGCCTGGCATTGTGGTGGCTGCATGAAGTCCCAGCTGCTCCAGAGGTTGGGGCAAGAGAATCACCTAGGCCCAAGAGTTGGAGGTTGCTGTGAGCAGTGTGATGCCACAGCACTCTACCAAGGATGATAGAGTAAAACTCTGTCTCTACAAAAAAAAAACAAAAAAAGAAATAAATTGGTAGTATTTCAGAGATAATCTTTGTATCTGTTAGTACTTTCTGGTAGTATTCAGAAATCTAGTAATCTTTGTATCTCTGTGGCATCTGTTATTATTTGCCCTTTAGCATTTCTGATTGAGGCTACTAGAGATTTCACTTTTCTATTCCTTATTAGTCTGGCCAAAGGTTTATCTATTTTATTTATTTTTTCAAAAACCCAACTCTTTGTTTCATTAATTTTCTGGCCAATTCCTTTGTTTTCACGTTCATTAATCTCTGCTAATTTTGCATGTTTCTTTTCTTCTGCTCAGTTTAGGCTTAGATTGTTCTTCTTTTTCCAATTCCATAAAATGCCTTGTGAGTTTGTTGATGCACTCTCTTTCTGTTTTTCAAATGTAGGCATCTAAAGTGATAAATTTTCCTCTCAGAACTGCTTTTGCAGTATCCCACAGGTTTTGGTAGCTTGTGTCTTCATTGTTGTTATGCTTCCTGTTTTATTTCTTCCTGCACCCAACCCTCATTCAGCATAAGGTTGTTTAATTTCCATGCTTTTGTGTGGGGTTGAATGTTTTTTGTTGGAATTGAGTTCCACCTTTAATGCCTTGTGGTTTGAGAAGATACACGGTAAAACTTCAATTCTTTTGATTCTGTTGAGGTTTGTTTTGTGTCCTAGGATATGATCAATTCTGGAGAATGTTCCGATGAAAAGAATGTATTTTAATTAGCTTTGGGATGGAGATGGAGTGTTGTTTTTTTGTTTTTTTTAGAGACAGTCTCACTTTGTCATCCTTAGTAGAGTGCTGTGGAGTCACAGCTCACAGCAATCTCCAGCTCTCAGACTTAGGCGATACTCTTGCTTCAGCCTCCTGAGTACCTGGGACTACAGGCACCCACCACAACGCCTGGCTATTTTTATTGTTGTTGCAGTTTGGCTGGGCCAGGTTCGATCCTGCCACCCTTGGTTTATGGATGCAGCACCCTGCTCACTGAGCTACAGGCGCCAACCAGGATGGAATATTCTATATATGTCTATCAAGCACAGTTGTTCTAGGGTCTTGTTTAAGTCCCTTATATCTTTGTTTAATTTCTACTTAGAGGATGTGTCCAGCTCTGTAAGAGGAGTGTTAAAGTCCCCTGTTATTATGGTGTTACAGGATATCATATTGTTCAGACTAATTAAGGTCTGTTTCAAGAATCAGGGAGCATTTAAGTCAGGTGCATAAATATTCTGAATTAAAATGTCTTCTTGTTGTATTTTTCCTTTAACCAATATGAAGTGACCATCTTTGTCTTTTCTGACTTTAGTCGCTTTAAATCCACATGTATCTGAAAATAAGATTGCAACGCCTCTTTTCTTCCAAATTCCATTTCCCTGAAAACTTGTCTTCTAACCTTTAACTGTGAGTTTTGTTTGTTTGTTTGTTTGTTTTTTGAGACAGAATCTCAAGCTGTTGCCCTGGGTAGAGTGTCATGGCATCACAGCTCACAGCAACCTCCAACTCCTGGGCTCAAGCAATTCTCCTGCCTCCACCTCCCTAGTAGCTGGGAGTACAGGTGCCTGCCACAACACCCAGCTATTTTTTGGTTCCAGCCATCATTGTTGCTTGAGGGGCCTGGGTTGGATTTGAACCCACCAGCTCAGGTGTATGTGGTTGGCACCTTAGCCCCTTAAGCCACAAGCGCCAAGCCTTAACTTGTGAGTTTTAATTAGTCTTTTGAGGCTAGGTGTGTTTCCTGCAGAAGGTAAGTGGATGGCTTGTGTTTTTTAATCCATTTAGCCAGTCTATGTCTCTTCAGTGGGGAATTCAAGCCATTAACATTTATTGAGATAATCGATAAGTGTGGTAGCATTCTATTCATCTTATTTTGTGAAAGTCCATTGCTTAGTTTTATCTTCTTCATCATTGTGGAAGCTAGGTTGTGTCCTTTCATTTCTTAGTGGTTACTTTGCTGTTAGTCCATTGTGATGGTCAGTGTGTGGAACAGGTTTTAGTATTTCTTGTAGAGGTGATCTTGAGGCAAATTTCCTCAATGTTTTCATATCAGTAAAAGATTTGATTTCTCCATCAATTTTAAAGCTTAGCTTAGCAAGATATAGAATTCTGGGCTGGAGATTGTTCTGTTTAAGTAGATTAAAGGTAGATGACCATTGTCTTCTGGCTTGAAAAGTTTCATTAGAGAAGTCTGCAGGCACCCTGATGGATTTGCCCCTGTAGGTCAATTAGCACTTATTCCTGGCAGCTTGCAGAATCTTTTCTTTTGTCTTGACTTTGGACAGGTTCATCACAATGTGTCTTGGAGAAGTTGTCTTAGAGTTGAGGTGACCTGGGGTCCGATATCCATCTGAAAGGAGAGTGTCAGAATCTTTGGTGATATTTGGGAAATTTTCATTTATAATATTCTCTAGTATGGCTTACATTCCTCTGGGGCATTCTTCTTCCCTCTCTGGGATACCTATAACTTGTATGTTTGAATGCTTCATAAAGTCCCATAATTCTGTCAGTGAACATTCTGCTTTGTCTCCCTTCTTTTCTGCCTGTTTTACTATGTGAGTTATCTCAAGAGCTTTGTCCTCTACCTCTGAGATTCTTTCTTCTGCATGGTCTAATCTGTTGTTGATACTTTCTATTGCATCTTTAAGTTCCCTAATTGACTGCTTCAATTCCTTCAGCTCTGCTATACCCTTTCTATATTCTTCATATTGTTCATCTATTATTTGATTCTGGTTTTGGATTTCCTTTTGGTTATTTTCTACTTTATCAGCAATTTTCTTCATTGTTTCCTTCATTTCCTTCATTGTTTTCATCATCTGTGCTTTAAATTCCCCTTCTGTTATTTCTAACATTTCTTTATAGGTGGAATCCTCTACAGTAGCTACTTCATGGTTCCTGGAGGCTGGGGGTGGCTCTGGACTGGTTTTTCATGTTGCTAGGATTTTTCTGCTGATTCTTCCTTCTGAGTGCTTTTTTTTTTTGTATCTGTTTCCTTGTCCTAATTTTCCTTTCACTTCCTCTTGCTCTTTAAGTTACTGTGGCTCTGGTCTAAGGTCTCAATAAGTCCTTTTGCTACAGGACCAAAAGGATGAGAAGACTGAAGGGCAAGGAGAGAAAAAAGATTTAAAAAAAAAAAAGAAGAAGAAGAAATGGCTTGGCTCTCATAGCACAGTGGATACAGTGCCAGCCACGTACACCAAGGGTGGAGGGTTTGAGCCCAGCCTGGGCCAGCTAAACAATGACAACTGCAACAAAAAAGACCCAGGTGTGCTGATGGGTGCCTGTAGTTCCAGGTACTTGGGAGGCCAAGGCAAGAGAATCGCTTAAGCCCAAGAGTTTGAGGTTGCTGTGAGCTGTAACACTACGGCACTTTACTGAGGGTGACATAGTGAGACTCTGTCTCAAAAAAAAAAAAAGAAAAGAAAGAAAAGAAAAGAAAAAAGAGAGAGGAGTGAGGGTGAGTAAAAGGGAATATTGACAAAAAGAAGAAATGCACAGAAGAAGGGACAAAGGAGTAATAAAGGTGTACAGTAGGGTACTTTGACTCAACCTTTAAAAAACCCCAACCTCTGGAGGTGCTGGGTTGGGTGGTTCCCTTGAGGTCAGCAGCTCTTTGTCAGCCTGAGTGGGCACAGTACCCCACCTCCACCAAATAGAGAGGAAAGACAAAACTACTAAAAATCAAACCAAAACAAACAAACGGAAAACCTTACAGGATAAAATTTGGGAAACCAAATAATAGGGGCAGAAACACTAGCAAAAATGAAGTTATTATTAAAGATGGCAAAATGGGAAATTATATTTAAACTAGAAAAATGAAGAAAGAAAAGGAGAAAAAAAGAAAAATCTAAGAAGGAAAATGTTGAAATTAAAAAAAAAAAAAAAAAGCAGTGTCTTCCTGAATATTGTCGGGTGTCTGGGCAACAGGTGATCTTCTGGGGTATGAGATGTTAATCACAATGCTGATACAGCTGTATGAGATGGAGACAGGAGGCCTCTGCTGATTTCTCAAACTCTGCCCAGTTGAGAACTTAAATCTCTCCTCAGCCTGCTTAAAACACACTTTAAACTGTTAACCTTGGCTAAGCCGAAGCTTTCCCAGGAAAGAACTTGTCTCTGGGATCTCTCCTAAAGTGGCTGCCTGCTTATCCAGTGTGCCAAAACCAGTCTCACTCTATGCCCCTGATGACTGACATTGCAAAGCAGCCTTTCTACTGCCGAACCCTGAATGCTCTGCTCTTCCACAGCATCTCAGTCCAGGCCTTTGGGCTGCTCAGTCACAAAATCACTCTCCAAGGTCTCTCAGCCTGAGCCTAAAGCTGCAACCCTTAGGGTGGAGCCTGCAGGGGCAGATCTCCCACAATGGCTGCTCAGGCTCTGCTACCCTGAGGGCAGAGTCTGCAGGGGCAAATCTTCCACAATGGCTGCAAGGCCCACAGTCGAACAATATTAGCTCTGTTCAGGCTCAGTGACTCAGTCTGGGGACCTAGACAACGCTTAAAGTCATCTGCACTCTCACCCAAATTCTCCCAAGGTAGTTCAAGCTAGTGTCCAAGTCCATAAAAAACAAAACAACCCATAGGAAAAGCCTTTCCTGTTTGCAATCTCGCTGCTGTTATTCAGACAGCAGTGGCAGCCACAACCCGAAGGTAACCATTTGCCCTTTCTCCACTGCTTTTGTCCTCTTGCTGGGGTCCAGAAGTCTCTTACTGTCTCCCTGAATCCCCAAAGGGATGTTTCTGGGCAGACCCCACAAGCCAGAGATGCCTGAATTCTTTTCTCCCCTGTCTTGCTGCGCCCAGTTGCAAAGAAGCCATTACTTGGCTGCCATCTTGCTCTAGCCTCTCATAATTTACATATTTTAATATTTTTATATCGACAGAGAAATATTTTGTAAAATTATGTAATGAATGTTTTGTATACAATGGTACATTTAACTAGAATTTTCCATTTTCAATAGGTATGTATGTATGGCAAATTTTAGGATACCCTGCATAGGTAAAAACTAAAAACAAAATTAACATTCTTTTAAAATGTAAAAAGAATTATCTAAAATTAAAAAATAAAATTAAAAGAAAATTTCACCTATAAAATTCTGGAAAAACATAGTACATTGCTAATGTAATCTAGATAACACTCATGTTTTCCTTTTCTTTTCTTTCTTTCTTTTTTTTTTGGAGACATAGTCTCACTCTGTTGCCCCAGGATAGAGTACTGTACCATTATAGCTCACAATAACCTCAAAATGCTGAGCTCAGGAGATCATTTTCCCCCGAGCATCCTGAGTAGCTGGGACTACAGGCATGGGTTATGATGCCCAGACATACCCAGCAATGTCTCACTCTTGCTCATGCTGGTCTGGAATTCCTGAGCTCATGCTGTCCACACACCTCCACTTCCAGAGTGCTAGGATTACAGTCATGAGCCACCACACCCAACCTGTGACTGCCATTTTCAAGGATAACTGTACATCCATAAGAAGCAGAAATTCTGAATCTTTAGTATACAGTTAGGGCAATAACACT
The DNA here is from genome assembly GCA_963574655.1 of Perodicticus potto. Classification (NCBI taxonomy): domain Eukaryota; kingdom Metazoa; phylum Chordata; class Mammalia; order Primates; family Lorisidae; genus Perodicticus; species Perodicticus potto. The sequence continues at coordinate 16,922 of CAUYRH010127836.1, read as the reverse complement.
TTACAAAAACATGAAAATCCTATGAAAAGCTTTGATAAGAAAATAGTAAGGACTAGACTTAAATGACAGTAGAAAAACTTTGTTTTAATGTTTTTGATATATTGGTGATCTCCTTATAGCAAAGAGAAAGGCTGTAATTCAGCTTTCAGAAGCAAAGAAAAGCTTTCATTTCTAAATATAGCAAGATATGGATATTGTAATAGATTCTGTGAAATTGATACATAAAATGAACAATTAGAAATAAATTATATTGGGTGACGCCTGTGACTCATCGAATAGGGTGCCGGCCCATATACCGAAGGTGGTGGGTTCAAACCCAGCCTTGGCAGAACTGCTACTCCCGAGTAGCTGGGACTACAGCAGCCTGCCACAACACCCGGCTATTGTTTTGTCGCAGTTTGGCCAGAGCTGTTGTAGTAACTGACCCGGCAAGAAGACCCCTAGACACCCCTAACTCAGGCTGTTTCAGCCTGTTAGTTTAATTCTGAGAACAGGTTTCTGACGAGGAAGTTCTCTGAGTTCCCTTGACTCCCTAGCTTCGGTTAAAACAATGGTTAAAAACTCACTCAAGCAGAGTTTCCCAGGTTACAGAGTTTCCCAAGCTACTGAGTTTCCCAAGCCAAGTTTGTCCTTGTGCCAAGCACCACGATGTAACCCCCTGTGCCAGCCCTCTGACTGTAGCCCCACCCCGAGCTAACTGCCACGATGTTACCCCAACTACCTGACTGTAACCCCCCCCAGTTAACCACCACGTTTTGCTTCTGTTTCACTTGGCTTGCCATGTAGCAAAGAAAAAGGGTATAAAAGGCTGCCTGCTTTTCTATTCAGGTGTACATGGCTGGCGCCCTAGCCCGTTGAGCCACAGGCGCCGAGCCAGTAAATTAGAAATATTTTGGGGAATAGGGAACAAAGTCTAAACAAAGGGAGACAGTTATGGCAACTTCAGTGTGGACTGATTTCCCTGCCTCTGAGCACAAAGTGTGAGATCCTATCACTTTAATATTTCTGCAGCCCCGTCTTGTATATTCTCCTCCCCTTGCAGCTGCGGTGCAGCAACTGGTTAGAGGCTTTGCAGAGGCCTTCTGCCAGGGCAAGGCTGTGTGCTGTGAGGGAGTGGTTTGGGGGAGTTAAGAATGTGAATTCTTTAAACTTTCTCCAACTCAGGAAGACTTGCTCCAGACGAGATAAGAAGAAAGATTTCTTCTCTTCTGTCAACCTTGATTGGGCCAGAGGAGTCTGTTTGGACACAAGGCTGTCAGAGCATTAAAACATCACATCTGGGCTCGGCGCCCATAGCACAGTGGTTGCAGCACCAGCCACATAGAGTGAAAGTGGCGGGTTCAAGCCTGGACCAGGCCAGCTAAACAACAATGACAACTGCAACAAAAAATAGCCAAGTGTTTTGGCAGGCACCTGAAGTCCCAGCTACTTGGGAGGCTAAGGCAAGAGAACCACTTGAGCCCAAGAGTTTGAGTTTGCTGTGAGGTATGATGCCAGGGCACTCTACCGAGGGCTGAGTGAGACTCTGTCTCAAAAATTGGAGGTTGCTGTGAGCTGTGATGCCATGGCACTCTATACGGGGTGACAGCTTGAGGCTCTGTCTCAAAAAAAAAAAAAAATCACATCTGTGGTGTGTGACTGTGGGTCGGCTAGGATTTGGTCCTTGAGTCAGCCTGTGATTGGCTTCCTTATCAAGACTTTCTTTACATTAAGACCATTATACTTTGAAGCAGTAAAAAGCAACATGTAAGTCCATGCAATTAACTTTATCAGCTATAGAGTTAGTCTAGTTAGTAGGAATGCAAGTGCAGCAAGAACCTTGGCAGAATTATTTGCCTTTCTTTCCTGAGATTTGTGACTATAACACTGATAGTTGGGGCAGCATACTGGAAGCCTCACGAAGAAGTGTGTGCCACCTCCTGGGACCCAATTCTCTTAAAACTATCTCTTTGTCTGTGTCTATTATTTCTCTATATTAATATTCTGTAACTCCTACTAATAATTCTCCAGTTTCCTCACACCACCAGGCCACTAGGAAATAAACCCACTGTGTGTCGTGGCTGGTCGATGACAACTATTATTATTCCAGTAAGAACCACACCTAAAGGGAAGATAAGGGCTTGGACTCTTTATATGGAGCCTGGATGGAGGGTGGGAGTCAGGGATACTGGGTGTGTGTCTTTCGTAGTGTTTCGTTTTGAGATTGGAAATGGGAAATGGCTTATATCCATCAAGAGGCTTTGAAGAATGCAGCAGTGATCCCCTCGGTGGATATTCTTCCTGTTTTCTTTGATACAGCGGAACAGATTCAGTTGCGAGAATAACCCACAAATATGCTCCCAAGATAAACTATGGGGCTTGGGGCTTTATGACAGGGAGTCTTCTAATCTTGCTTTTTTTGCACTAGGGTCAGAGCACAATACACATGAAAAATAAAATTAAAAAATATAAGCCCAAAGCCAAAACCAGCACTGCCAGACCCCATAAAATTTGATTCTTCCATGTGAGAGGTGACAGGGGAGGGATTAACACAGTAATCCCTGGCAAGGGAACTGGCAGCTCTTTGACAGCCAGGACCTCTCAGACTCTGGACTCTAGAAAAGGAAGATTCATCTCCTGTTGACAACTGCAGCTCCTCATTATCCAGGATGGACTAGGACTTCTCAGGTGCTCACGTAGAGGTGCTCACGTAGAGGTGCTCACTCAAACACTCATTTTATCCGGAGCATCTGATCTCAGCTCAGATGGGGAAATTCCAGGAAAAAAGAAAATCATTTCCACGGGCAGCTTCCAAGATAAAGCCACAGGTAGAATTTGGCTTCTTTGGCTTCAAAAACAGACTAATAGCTGACACACGGTTTTGGCAAAAAGTGTGTTTCTCAGTGGTGAGAGGATTTGGAGGGGAGCATTGGTGGGGGGATCAGCCTTCTCGAGAATGAGGGGGTCAGGGAGTAGGAAGACAGACAAGTGAGGTTCACCTGAAGATGCATGGGAAGGTTCCAGAACGAGCAACCTTGGAAACTGTTCTAGTGAGTCTCTGACTCTCATGATTCCTGTACAGAGTATCATCTATAAGAGGAGCACAGCTTGACTGTGGAAAAGAAACCAAAGGTCTCTGACATTACACACAGAGGTGACATGGGGAAGGCCTGAGAAGCCTGTGGTGGGGTCCCCTAGGGGCCCACACTGGGTTCAGCAAGTGGCCCGGATTTCAGTTCCAAATGGCCCAGAATTGCAGTTCCCAAAAGGTCACCTGCTGTGATGACAAAAAGTCCTGGTGACCTCCCTCAATGCTATGTCTGAGGCAATTTATCAAGGCATAGCCTGGGTGAGGTCACAGCAGATACATTTTCTCCTAATCTGGGAGCAGCTCTCTGAGCTCAACCTGGCTGCAGGGGCCTGTGAGCACAGCAGTGCAGACCTATGCCATGGCCACCCACGTGGACTTTCCCTTCTCTACTGAGGGTTGTTCCTCTACACAGGTCCTCCTAGAAAGGACATGGGCACACTCTATCCCTGGACAGGAGGTCACAGCTTGTCAGTGGATCAGATGAGACTTGACCTGGGGGCTCTCGGCCCTCTTCAGCAGAGGATACTGCTCTGGGTGCAAGGTCAAAGACCTTCTTCTTCTCACATTTTTTCAGATGACTACCTTCATGATTTTGGGCAATATTTAAGAATGACAGAAGTAGTGGAGATCTTAGTAAAAGAATTGGAACAATAAAATCAGAAAGTTGAACTCTGAGTTTCCTTGAGGACTATGATAAGTGACAAATTTTATATTCATGTAACACAGTTTTATGACACTCATGCCATCCTTTCTAATTAAAAACATGATGGTTTCATTATTCATGTGTTTCTGTATATTATTATAAGAAGCAACAAAGTAAATGCATGTTGTTAACCTTGTTCTTTAATTCAGAAAATGATAAAGCGTTTCACTTTTCTAGTCTCAGTACATGAAGGACCATTATCCACTAACCTTTGGTAGCACTTTCTGAAGAGAAATGTTTACTTTTTTTTTCTGTCTTAAGAATTCATGGTGAAATCATGTTACTGTCATTTACATTTTCTTTGTGTAAAATCTCAAAGTATACTAAATGCTTATTGATAATATCTATCCCCTCCATACTTTTAATATTGTTCACTAACAAAAAGAAAAAAAATTCTCTACCTGGTTAATATTTTTCACTAATTTTCAAATTTCTTCTATTTATTTTGATTGATCTCATTTTATTATAGGATGTTAAATCTAATGTAAGTATTGCTATCTGTAAGACATTTGTCATATACATTTTTTGGAGATAGAGTCTCACTCTGTTACACTGGCTAGAATGCCATGGCATCATAACTCTCAGCAAGTTCAAACAGTTTGGCTAGAGCAATCCTCTTGCCTCAGCCTCCTGAGTATCTGTGACGACCGGGGAGCACCAACACCTGTGGGTAGTTTTTCTGTTTTTAGTAGAGAAAGGGTCTGGCTCATGCTCTAGCTGGTCCTGAACTCCTGGGCTCTAGCAATCCACCTGCCTCTGGCTACCAGAGTGCTAGGATTATAGAGACAAGTCACCATGGGTGGCCATATTGGTTTTATTTCATTTACATATTTTTATTGACATTTTACACTGGGATCATGCAATATTTCATCATATAAATGTACTGAATTTTTATGTAGGAAAGATAATAGTACTTGGCTTTCTTTTGTACTTTGACAAATAGTTTCATATTACAGACCATGGGGTAAACATTAATGGTTTTGAGCATTTTAAATTTTAGATAATTGTGAATTTTATCCACTAAAATTCAATTTAACTGCATATGTCAGGGTTATAGGTCTAAGTTCTCTGTACTACTTCTTCATCCCAATCTTTTCTTTTTTTTTTTAGAAATAGTCTCAAGCTGTCACCCTTGGTAGTGTGCTGTGGCATCACAGCTCACAGCAACCTCCAACTCTTGGGCTTAGGTGATTCTCTTGCCTCAGCCTCCCAAGTAGCTGGGACTACAGGCACCCACTACAACGCCTGGCTATTGTTCTGTTGCAGTTGTCATTGTTGCTTTAGCTGGCCTGGGCTAGATTCAAATGTGACAGCCTTGGTGTATGTGGCTGGCACCCTACCCTCTGAGCTAGGGGTATTGCCCTTCATCCCTATCTTGAGGTTCCCAAACTCACAGCTCTCATTGTAGTTGTAAGATAGCATTTTATCATCTCAGTAAATGAGAAAAATTCAACAATGATAAAGTGGAAATAAGTTTGAAAACAGAACAGTGCCTACTTGTACACTAAATTTTTTTTTTCGTAGATATAGTCTTACTTTATCACCCTCAGTAGAGTGCTATGGTGTCACACAGCTCACAGCAGCCTCCAACTCCTGGGCTTAGGCGACTGTCTTGCCTCAGCCTCCCAAGTAGCTGGGACCACAGGTGCCCACCACAACACCGGCTATTTTTTGTTGCAGTGTGGCCGGGGCCAGGTTTAAACCCACCACCCTTGTTATATGGGGCTGGCACCCTATCCACTGAGCCACAGGTGCCTGTCCACTAAAATTTTTAATTTATGTGTTATCATTGTTTTTGGACAGGGAGTTTAAAAGTAAGAATTATTCAACTACTATATAGACCAGGCCTGACATTTTATGAAATAGGCCTCAGTACTGATCTGAAACTGATATAAATAGACATCAATTAACTATAGCTTGGAAAAGAGTAAATAAAAGAACCATGGGGAATGATATAATCTATTCTTGTGTGTATTTATAAATTCATAGGAAATATGTGTACTCCAGAAGAATAAAAACTAAATGTTAATAGTTTCTTCTATGAATCAAGTGTCACTGGAGGAAAGGGGAGATTTTCTCCTCATGAAGATGTATAGAACTTGACGTTTTCTTGGTACCAGGACTGTGCTACATACCTCATTCCTGAATATCAGTACGGGTCACACTCAAAGTACTCCCCTGGGGAAGCTCTGTACTGTTGCCAGTTCCTAATCTACCCTTCAAAGCAATTTTGGAACTCTTTTCTTTTCTTTTTTTTTTTGGGCCAGGGCTGGGTTTGAACCCGCCACCTCTGGCATATGGGGCTGGCGCCCTACTCTTTTGAGCCACAGGCACCGCCCTGGAACTCTTTTCTTTGAATGTCCATCAAAGCTGTTGTTGTATTAACCTTGACATTCTGAATGTCAGTGAAATGACTTTTTTTTTTTTTAATATTTTCTTTATCTTCAGGGAACTAAAATGTCACAAGGGGCCATATCAGTTGAGTAAGAAATGTGTTCCAATACAGTTATTTGTCTACTGGCTAAAGACTCCCTCATATACATTGTCATGTAAACTCGTGCATCGTCATGATGCTAGACCCATGAGGTGGCGGCCAGGGTTTTCAGTTAAAATTGTCCTAACTCTTTTCCTATGGACATTGCCATGGTCTGCTATGCTTCTCACAGTCAGGTGAAGATTTGACAGCCGCTTATGTGAATGTTTGCAATGTTTTCATCAGTTCTGCTCATTACTGGCTGCCCTGACCATTCTTCATCAGTGATGCTTTCAATCCTCTCAGAAAAATGTTCAATCCATTTGTAAACTGCCATTTTCTTTGTGACCTAATGACCATAATCTTGGACCAACTTGTCCCTGATTTCACTTCTGCTCTTGCCAACTTTAATAAGAAATTTCTGAAAGTTTGTTCACTACTCTAATTTAAGCTGTGATATTCTCACAACAATACACAAAATCACACAAAAAAATAAGCATCACCCAACAAAACACCAACAAATGTCAATGAGAACACCACTGTGAGGAACTGATAAACTGAGGTTAGAAAACCTTGCTGAGTTGTTTGTACAGTGCAGCCACTATAAGTGCACGGTGGCAAGTTCACAAACTTAATTCTAAGATCTCAAATCAATTTCTTTATAATTAGAAAAAGATTAAAAAGTGTTACCATTTGGTTTTGGTAAAAAATTGACTTTCATCTGTATTTGTAGCATTTATTATTTCACAGCACAAATTCCTTGTTAGCCATGGGGAAAAAATGGACACAACAAAATCACCACTGCTAAACATGAGATGATAATCTTTACGGGATAAGAAACATAACTGTTGATAACTAGTCAGAACCTACCAATTCTCCAGCTCATTTCACTAACATAGCACCTGCCAAGTATTACTTCTCTCCTTCCTCAAGCTCCTATTTGTGCAAGTTTGCAATCAAGTGGAAAATGGACTCAGAATGGAACATGTATCCCTGGGATACAGGCAGAGAGACACAGACTACAACACAAAGTAATTGTCCATTAAACATACAATAATCCAAAGAATATAAGGGTTAGTACCATCAGATGAATGTCCAGTGCCACTCCATTTACAACCCTTAGGTGTTGGACATGTTTTTATCTGTTCAAGGCTTTTCAATGAAAAGAAGTGTTATTTGCAGGTTGGCAGGGCCTTGTTGGCCCAATCTCATAAATTTGTTGATCTAAAGGGCGATGTCTATTAATGCTTCATGTTTAAGATGATACATAATTTGTTCTGGTGGTTGAGCTTCTGGTTTGAAGTGGACCTCAGAGTGGTCCTAAGGGACTTCCTAGTGGGACCTTTTTCCCAGATAGAGAAGTTTACCTGGGTGTTGATTTCTCCTGGCCATTTGTCCTCATTCTGGACATGGAGTAACTCATGCTGGAGTAACACCTACCAGGCGTGTTCTTGCAGTACCTTCATTGGAAGGCTATTGTTTTCTGGAGAAAGGTAATCTGAATATATAATTTAGACACGTCTCTCCCCAGTAAGAGAATGAGGAAATCAGGCATCTATTTTTTTGCAGTTTTCGGCCGGGACGAGTTTGAACCCACCACCTCCGGTATATGGAGTCGGCGCCCTACTCCTTTGAGCCACAGGCACTGCCCAAAATCAGGCATCCAAAAGAACCAATGAGTCGTCTCTTTTTCCCAATCCAGCATATAAGAGTTTTAAGAAGGAATTTATATTCTAGCTGTCCTATTATTCCTGCTAGAGAATAGGAGAGAGTGGAGTATTAAGCACTAAATATATGGCCACAGCATTTATTTGAAAGTCTTGGTCTATAGCTTTCTGTAGGTAGAGTGTCAACTCCCCATTGGACTGGGCATTTCTACAAACACTGGGCCAAATTGTTGTTGTTCAGAAAGGCATCATTGTCGTAGACTAAGTATTACCTGCAGACAAAGCTGTGTGCATCTCAGGTGGCCAGAGTTCTCCGGGCTCTGCATTTTCCCACCTAGAATTAGAAGGTGAGATTCCAAGGCCAGTTTCATCCCTTAGCAAGCATGTACTCACCTCGTACCATCAATTCCTAGGTTCCATGCTTAAATGTGTTTGGGTACCTCTTTTTATCCGTGTCTCACCAAGTCCTCTTGCTCAGAAGACCTCCCTGTCTGCCCTGATTATTACCAATGACCACAGTGAAAGACCTTCCCATTGATTCATTCTGAGAGGAGTCTGGAGTGTCTTCCTGGATCTTTTTCCCCTCTGTAAAGAGGTTTAACACAGACCATTCACCTCCACTTGAGGGGTGGCTAACTAGAGCTTTCTTAAAGCCAAGAGCAGAGTGCGGCACCTGTGGGTCAAGGACTAGGGCGCCAGCCCCATATACCCGGGGTGGCAGATTCAAGCCCAGCCCAGCCAAAACTGCAAAAAAAAAAAAAAAAAAAAAAAAAAAGCCAAGAGCAGAGCAAGGCCATCGGTATATAAAAGATCCCCCCTCCAATGCAGCAGGTGAAAACTCAAGTGTAAACATCTTCTTTGATTGAGAAAGTCACAACTCAGAATATGCAGAGCAAGAAAGGCATGAAGTACCCAGTTTGTCCCACAACCAGAAATAGTCCAACATGGCCAGAGTCCACACTCGTGAAAAAAAAACTTAGGTTGTTGACCAAGCATGGCAGGAGTTACGCATACATGTTCTGTTACCTTATCTCAGCAATAAAAAGCCAAGAGGTGTGAGGAGTGAATTAAAGACCCAGAGGAAGGAGGGAAAATGTCAGGCAGCTGAGAAAAAGAGGCCATTTTTTTGTTTTTGAGACAGAGTCTCATTATAACACCCTCAGTAGTGTGTCCTGGAATCACAGCTCATTGCCTCAAACTCTTGGGTTTAAGCGATTCTCTTGCCTCAGCCTCCTGAGTAACTGGGACTACAGGCTCCTGCCACAACTTCCAGTTATTTTTTGTTGCAGGTGTCATTGTTGTTTTAGCTGCTCTGGGCTGAGTTCGAACACATCACCTTTGGTGTATGTGGCCGGCACCTAACCATTGCACTACGGGCGCTGAGCCAAGGCTGGTGTTTTAAAAGACAAAGTTGGGTCCGTATTTTCTTCAGTGTCAAGAGAATAACTGATGTCCTTGAGTAGTGATGACAGTTGAATAATCTTGATGGCAATACCCATAACTAAACAGATGCAGCTTCAGGCAGGCTGAAGAAAATACAGAGCTGTTTCTTTTTTTTAACTCTATAGTGGCAGATTGACGTGGAATACTTGATGTAATTTATCAGTTTCAAAAAATATACGAGTCATCTGTAGAGGCTTTAAACAAAGTCTGATAACAAAAAGAAGACTTTATTGTTTTAATTAGTGATTCCCTTTTCAGTCAGGCCAACTTGTTCACGTGCAAAATGTTTATAAATTCACCTTTGCAAATATTATGCCTTACATGGACTACTTTTGACATACTAAAGCCCTGTTTGTACCAAATATTTCTTCTTAAACCATGACTTACTTTAGGACAAATATTGTTATATTAGGTTTGTCCCACACAAAATTATGCTCTCTCCTCTGAATGTTCCTCACCACCTGTGTTTCTTCATATTCATTTTTTCTTCACATCTCTCTCCTACATACTGGTTTCTTTTTGCTTTAATTTTTCTCTTTTGAAAGAAAATTTTGTCCCACCTCCCTCATTTCTTTCTAAAGGCCTGAAAAAGGAGGCCTGAAGATTTAAAGAATTTAGATCTTGGGCAGCACCTGTAGCTCAAGGTGTAGGGTGCCAGCCCCATATACTGGGGGTGGCAGGTTCAAGCCCGGCCAAAAAAAAGAATTTAGGTCTCTAACCTAAAGTTAAGACTTCATCCAAACAATGGGGTAGGGCAGTTGGAAATCATTAAAATGGATAATCAGAAACATCATAACCCAGTGATGGATTTTGGAGCACACAGAGAGGTTGTATTTTACTTTCTGTTCCTTTTTTTTTGAGACAGAGCCTCAAGCTATAGCCCTGGGCAGAGTGTTGTGGCATCACAGCTCACAGCAACTCCTGGGCTTAAGAGATTCTCTTGCCTCAGCCTCCTGAGTAGCTGGGACTACAGGGGCCCGCCACAACACCCAGCTATTTTTTTTTTTTTTTTGGTTGTAGTTGTCATTGTTTGGCTAGCTTGGGCCAAATTCGAACCTACCAGCTCTGGTGTATGTGGCTGGCGCCTTAGCAGCTTGACGTACAAGCACCACCTTACCTTTGTTCTTAAGACAGATATAGGAGAGGGAAACAGAAGCCCTGAGACTACTCTCAGGAGTGGCTCTAATGTTATTAACATTAGTTTGTTCACTGTGACAGAGAGACAGCTCCCCAACAATCAGCCACCCCAACATCAGAAAGTAGACCTCGTACTGAAGCTGGAGCGTGTCCATCATAACTGAAAGAGCTTCAGATGGCAAATGCTGGTTCAGGGATTTCACAGGGTCTGGAAGGTGAGTGTGAACCCATCTCCGGGAGAGGGCCATGTCACTACCAGTGCATCTCTCTAGAGGAGCCTCCACACACCTCTCAGGGTGAATCAATGACAAATGCAATAAGAGGGCATGGTCCCAGCACAGTCCCCTTCCTGAGCCATTTCGTGCCCCAGGAATGCACAGTCAGTGAGAGAAGTGCTCAGGCCTGGTGTCTTCTTGCCTGAGCCTAAACGGGAACTCTGTCCCTGACAACCTTCTTCCCTAGTGGTGCAACCATTTCAAACTTCCTTCTGCTCTTGGGACCTGTTCCTGGACTGGCTTTCTCTCGCTGACTCTTCCTCCCCACTCTGGTTATGAAGACCTTAAAAATCTGGTTTAATACTCTGGTTGTGGAGCCTGGGGCACCTTTTTAAGCTTTTGAATATCAGGCCTAACTGGGGGATGAAGCACCTTGTGGAGAGGAAGACAAAAAGAGATGAAGCAGGGGTCGCTAAGGAGCTACATTACCTGGAAAGCAAAGACAGCGTACGATCAGTAGGTGTAATAAGACATATGAGCAGGCAGAGTTAATTAAGAATGCTTATTGTTCTATAACTTATCTTGCTGAAGATGTGTATTTTCTTCCCAGATTTTAGCACCAAAATGTCACATATGGGGACCAGATGTCAGGTATATGTTCCCTGTTTTTTTGTTCCAGATGCCAAAGAATGGTTACTGGTACCAAGACAGTGGAACAGATGAGCAGAGTAAGTAGATACATGTATGCAGAAGATCCAAGTTTATTAGGGAACAGTACATTCCAGAGATGAACACATCTTTCAAGTGGAGAGGACTGTGGGTTTAGTAAGCTGCTTTCCTTTTATATAGATTTTCCAATTCTATGTTAAGTGGTGTGGTGGGGGGGGGGTAAACAGTCATGATTTTTCCTGGAAAGGGGAGAAACTTCCAGAAAGGAGAGCCTTGCCATTTTCTATCCCTGTAAGGCAATTTCCAGAAGTTATCTTTGTATTTGTTTAGTGTGATAGAACCGATGTAAATTGTATTATGTTAATGAAAATAGATCACTTGAGCTTAAAGTCACATTACTTAAACCCATGCTCCAAACATCCCTTTTTGTGGCCTTGGGCGTATCTCCACATTGTGGCCTCTCAACCTCTGAGACTCATTTTTGTTTTTCTGAGACAGAGTTTCAAGCTGTCGCCCGGGGTAGAGGGCCATGGCGTCACAGCTCACAGCAAACTCAAACTCTTGGGCTTAAACAATTCTCTTGCCTCAGCCTCCTAAGTAGTTGTGGCGGGCGCCTGAGACTACAGGGGCCCACGACAAATGCCTGGCTATTTTTTTTTTTTTTGGTCGTAGCCGTCATTGTTGTTTGGTGGGCCAGCTAGATCAAACCTGCCAGCTCTGGTGTATGTGCCTGGTGCCCTATGGCTTCAGCTACAGGCACTGAATCTGAGACTCAATTTTTTTTTTTTTGTAGAGACAGAGTCTCATGGGTTTTTTTTTTTTTGTTGTTGTTGTTGTTTTGTAGAGACAGGGTCTCACTTTATCACCCTCGGTAGAGTGCGGTGGCGTCACGCAGCTCACAGCAACCTCCAGCTCCTGGGCTTAGACGATTCTCTTGCCTCAGCCTCCCAAGTAGCTGGGACTACAGGCGCCTGCCATGCCAGGCTATTTTTGTTGTTGTTGTTGCAGTTCAGTGGGGGCCGGGTTTGAACCCGCCACCCTCGGTATATGGGGCCAGTGTCCTACTCACTGAGCCACAGGTGCCACCCAAGACTCATTTTTGTAGAGCAAACATCAGTTCACTTTTCGGAAGCCTTCTCTAAATGCCAGCTTGTCTTTCATGGAAGCCCCCTCTGGTTACTTTGTTCCACTTATGACGGAAAAAGGATCTCCTAATATCATCTGCCCTGTCTCTCTCAGCCCTACCTAACAGGACAAATACAACCTTAAGGCTTTGAGATGTGATTGACATTTGTAGAATATTTTGTTGATATGAATCGTGATTAGAAAAGCATGAGAAAGGCGGCGCCTGTAAGCTCAGTGAGTAGGGTGCTGGCCCCATATACCAAGGGTGGTGGGTTCAAACCTGGCCCCGGCCAAACTGCAACAAAAAAATAGCTGGGCATTGTGGCGGGTACCTGTAGTCCCAGCTACTTGGGAGGCTGAGGCAAGAGAATTGCCCAGGCTTAGGAGTTGGAGGTTGCTGTGAGCTGTGATGCCACAGCACTCTACTGAGGGCGACAAAGTGAGACTCTGCCTCTACAAAAAAAAAAAAAAGAAAGAAAGAAAGAAAAAAAGAAAAAGAAAAGCATGAGAAATCTTTAAAGACATTGTCACATTCTTCACATATAAATAATTTATCTATGAATTCTGTTATGTACTGAAATATGTGAATTGTACTGAATCCTGGTAATAGGATTCAAATCTTTCTTCACATTTTACCAGGGCTTCTCTGTTATAAATTTTTCATTTAGACAATGCATTGGGCACAAGTTAAGCATTTGTCACGTGCTTCATACTTGTAGTGTTTCTCTTCAACATGAATTCTATTGTGTACAGAAAACTGTGACTATTGGCATTAGGCTTTGCCGCATCTTCATATTGTTACGTTATTTCTCTGGGATGATTTCTCTTATGTCTACTAAGGGCTGAAGACCAGGACAAATCTTTGCCACATTATTCACATCTGTAGGATTTCTCTCCATTGTGAATTTTGTTATGTGTAGTAAGATTTGAGTTCTGGTTACACGAATTGCCACACTGTTCACAGTTGTGGAATTTGTCACTAGTGTGAATTCTTTTAGGCTTAGCAAGTTATCAACACCAGTTAAAGGTACTACAATATTCTTCATATTTTGAGGGTTTCTCTCCTGTATGATTTATTTTATGTACAGAGAGGTTTGAGCATGAGATTAAGGGTTTGCCACACTGCTCATATTTAGAAGGTTTCTCTCTAGAATGAATTCTTTTATGTACAGAAAGGCCTGGGTATTGGTTAAAGGCTTTGCCACATTATTGGCATTTATAGGGTTTCTCTGAAGAATGAATTGCTTGACGTACAGACAAGTTTGAGTACTAGTGAAAGGGTTTGTCACATTGTTGACATTTGTAAGGTTTCAGGTAGGGAATGAAATCTTGATGTCCAGAAAGGCATGAGTAATGGTGAAAGGCATTGCCACATTCTTAACATTTCTAGGGTTTCTCTCCAGAACGAATTCTCTGATGTTTAGTAAGGGCTGAATTTTCATTAAAGGCTTTCCCACATTGTTGAGATTTGTAGGTTTCTCTCCAGAATGAATTCTTTAACTTTCAGAAAGCTGTGAGGACCGGTAGAAGGCTTTGCCACATTGTTGACATTCATAGGGTTTCTCTCCAGAGTGAATTCTTGTGGTCACCCTCTTATTCTTATCTGTCTTTGTGCTAGTACCACATAGCTTTTATTCTTGTAGCTTTATAACACATTTTGAAATCTGGAGGTATGTTGTGTCTTTATTGTTTTTTCCTTCGAGACAGAGTCTTTGTTAACCAACTACAATGTAGTGGCATCATGATAACTCACTGCAGTGTGAAACTCATGGGATCGAGTTATCCTTCTGTCTCAGCCCCCAGGGTAGCTGTGACTACAGCTGTGTACCCCATGTCTGTAGTTTCTCTCTCTCTCTCTCTCTTTTTTTTTTTTTTTTTGTAGAGATGGAATCTTGCTCTTGCTCAGGCCTGTATTGAACTCCTGACTTCACGGGATCCTTTCACTTGTCCCTGGCAGAGGGCTAGGATTACATGCGTGAACCAGCCCTGCCCCAAGCTCTTTGTTCTTTTTAAATAGCATTTGGCTTATCATAGATTCTAAACAAATTTTTGAAATTTTCAATAATTTGCAGCAAATGTACTATTGAGATTTTGATAAAGTTTGCACTGAATTTCTTCATTCATCTTTGACCTAGAATTTTTTTCAAGAGTGTGTTTCATTTCCACATTTTTTTTTATTTCCCTTTGATTTCTCTTTTTTTGTTTGTTGAGGCAGAGTCTCACTACATGGACCTCAGGATAGTGGTGTAGCATTAGAGCTCAGAGAAACCTCAAACTCTTGGGCTGAAGTGATAATCTCGCCTCAGCCTCCGAGTAGCTGAGACTATAGGTGCTGGTCACAATTCCTGGCTGTTTCTTAGACAGAAGGTCCCCTTTTGCTCAGGCTGGTCTTGAACTCTCCTGAGCTCGAGTAATCCACCTGCTCCCAGAGGGCTAGAATGAGAGGCATGAGCCACTAGCTCTGGTTATTTTTCTGCTTTTTATTTGTGGATTCATTTCTTTTAGGACATAAGAGATATATTGTATGTTTTTAGTCAGTTTAAAATTTTTTGTATTTGTTATTTGTGTGATTGAAAATATTGTATATTTTGGTATTTTATGTATTTTTTATTTATTTATTTTTGAGACAGAGTCTCATTTTGTTGACCTAGGTAGAGTGGGAGGGCAGTCATTATGGCTCACAGCAACCTCAAACTCCTAGGCCGAAGTGTTCCTCTGGAGTTAGCCTCTGAAGTGGCTAGGACTCTGGGTACCTGCTAAGACACCTGGCTAGTTTTTCTGTTTTTAGTAGAGATGGGGTCTTGCTCTTTCTCAAGCTGGTCTCAAACTTCTGATCTCAACCAATCCACCTGTCTCATCCTCCCAGAGTGCTAAGGTTACATACTTGAACCACCATGGCCAGCCATATTTTGCTTCTTTGGACTAGGGAATTCTGTACATGTTCGTTAGTTCTAAGTAATACACAATGTCCAAGTTGTCTGTTTTCTTTCTTTCCTTTTTTTGAGACATATTTTTACTTTGTCACCCTTGATAGAGTGCCATAGCGTCATAGCTCATAGCCGCCCAAACTCTTGGGCTCAAGTACTTGTCCTGCTTCAGCCTCCCTAGTAGCTGGGACTACAGGTGCCTGCCACAATGCCTGGCTAGTTTGTTGTTGTTGTTGTTGTTTAGCAGGCCTAGGCCGGGTTGGCGCCACCCTCCCCAGAGTATGTAGCCGGTGCCCTAACTACTGAGCCACAGGCACCTAGCCAACTTGTCTGTTTTCTGTTTGTTTGTTTTTGTTTTGAGGCAGAGTCTCACTATGTTGTCCTCAGTAGAATGTTGTGATGTCACAGCTCACAGCAACCTCAAACCTCTGGGCTTAAGCAATTCTCTTGCCTTAGCATCCTAAGTAGCTCGGACTATAGGCACGTGCCGCAAAGCCCACCTATTTTTTTGTTGTAGTTGTCATCGTTTTTGTTTGGCAGGCCTGGGCTGGGTTTGAACCCACCATCCCTGGTGTATGTGACTGGCGCCCTAGCCACTGAGCTACAGGTGCCAAGCCAGTGTGAGGTCTTTGACGTTGGATCAGAGTTCCAGCCTCTGCTGAATAGGGTCAGGGATCCCCAGCTAAAGACTGATCTGATTTACTGACAGGCTGTGACTTCCTGTCCAAAGATGGGATGTGCCCATGTCCTTTCTAGGAAGAGCTGTGTGTTTCTCCACCCAGGGCTGGATTCCTAGGATCAGGCATTGTAGGGAGCAGCCCTCAGGAGAGAAGACAGGTCAGCTAGGTGGCCATGGCATAGCTCTGCACTGCTGTACTCACAGTCCCCTACAGCCAGGTGAGCTCAGAGAGCTGCTCCCAGATTAGGAGAAAATGTATCTGCTGTGACCACAACTAATCAAGGCTATGTCTTGATTAATGGCCTCAGACAAAGCACTGATGGAAGTCACCAGTCTTTTTGACAGCACAGCAGGTGATCTTTTGGAAACTGCAATCTAGGCCATTTGGTACTGAAATCTGGGTGACTCGGAAGTGCAATCTGGGCCATTTACTGTACCCAGTGTGGGCGTGTAGGGGACCCCTACCACGGGCATCACAGGCCTTCTGCTTGTCACCTCTGTGTAGCAAACCGGAGACCTTTGGTTTCTTTTCCAAAGTCCAGCTGTGCTCATCTTGCGAACAGTACTCTGTGCAGGAATTATGAGAGTGAGAGACTCACCACAAGTGTTCCCAAGGTTGCTCAGTTGCTCGTTCTGGAACCTTCCCATACACCTTCAGGTGAATCTCACTTGTCTCTTCTCCTCCTGCCTGACCCGTCATTCTCCACAAGGCCAATCCTCCCACCCCACCCCCACAACGCTGTCCGAGTGCAGGATGCTAAAATCCTCTCACCGCTGGGAAACCCACTTTCTGCCAAAGCCCTGTAAATGTTGT
>CAUYRH010127834.1:0-13890 GCA_963574655.1 Perodicticus potto | reverse complement strand
GGGGTATGGCACTGGTGCTTATGATACCACCACTGCTACAGTCACCACCACCCAGGCCTCCTACGCAGCTCAGTCTGCTTATGGCACTCAACCTGCTTACCCAGCCTATGGGCAGCAGCCGGCAGCTACCGCACCTACAAGGTAAGACCACACTTCCCTACTCTGAATTCTGTAATGCTTCAGGCTTGGGTTTGAGGTAAAGAGGGCAGCTGTGCACACATGGAGAATCTGTGATATAGTTGCCAGTAACCAAAATGTGCTAGAACACATCACAGAAATATTCTCCATTTAGCAGTGAAATGGTACCATCCAAAGGCTATAATGAAAAATATCTCTGATTGGGTTGTTTGGTTTCAGTGTGGTAATCATTTGAGATAGGAAAAGGATGTTGATTTTACTTTACTAAACACGGAAGAAAGTTGAGTATTTTTCTTCACAGCAGAATGACTTGATGGGGCAACAACTGTAGTGGGTAGGGCACTAGCCACATACACCAAGGCTGGAAAGTTTGAACCTGGCCTGGGCCAGCTAAAACAGCAATGATAACTGCAACAAACTAGCTGGGCATTGTGGCGGGTGCCTATAATTCAGTGGTTCTCAACTTTCCTGATGCTACAATGTATTTACATTGTTAAAAAGGGGTCACGACCCACAGGTTGAGAACTGCTGCTATAGTCCCAGCTACTTGGGAGGCTGAGGCAAGAGAATCGCTTAAGCCCAAATAGTTTGAGGTTGCTGTGAGCTGGGACACCATGGCACTCTATCTACCCAGGACAATAGTTTGAGATTCTGTCTCAAAAGAAAAAAAAAATGAGTGATGAAATTATACATTTGATTCTTTTATTTTGGGGGGTTATTTGGCTGTGTAAATGGGTAACAACTTTTTCTTTGAGGAAAGCATGGTAGTTCACTGTCCAAGAAAGGGAGTCAGGGTGCATGATAGGTATCAAGGAATAGGTTTGTGACCCAATTGTCAGTAAAAGATACATCATATCTTAGAAGTCGAACAGTACTACCTCATCTTAAGCAGTTGACATGAGTTACTCTATGTTATATAGAGGTTTGATAGTCTAAGTATCATACATAGGCTGGGTACTGTGGTTCATGCCTCTAATCCTAGCAACTCTGGGAGGCCGAGGCCAGTGGATTGCCTGAGCTCACAGGTTTGAGACTAGCCTGAGCCAGAGTGAGATCTTGTCTCTAAAAATAGCCAGGCGTTGTGGACACCTGTAGTCTCAGCTACTTGGGAGACTGAGGCAAGAGGATCACTTGAGCCCAAGAGTTGGAGGTTGCTGTGAGATGTGATGCCATGGCATTCTACTAGGGGTGACAAAGTGAGACTCCTGTCTCAAAAAATAAATATCGTACACAAATACAAATTCTTAACTGAGTACCCTGTTATAGGGTGAATATTAGGTTCAGCAGCATTCATACTTGATGACTACTTAGCAAGTAAACAATATTATTACTTAACCGAAGATTTCAGGTCTTTGCTTTAGGGCAGTGCATTTAGGTGGCTTCTGCCTTTTTTTTTTTTTGAGACAGAGCCTCAAGCTGTCACCCTGGATAGAGTGCTATGGCATCATAGCTCACAGCAACCTCCAATTCATGGGCTTAAGCGAGTCTCCTGCGTCTGCCTCCCAGGTAGCTGGGACTACAGACTCCCGCCACAACGCCCGGCCTTTTTTTGGTTGCAGCCGTCATTGTTTGGCAGGCCCAGACTGGATTCGAACCTGCCAGCTCAGGTGTAAGTGGCTAGCGCCCTAGCCTGTTGAGCCACAGGCGCCAAGCCTACCTACAGTCTTGAAGGAACACTGAATACTGATTTCAAAGATGAATTTTTAGGGAATAGACAAGAGATCAACTTGTAACCTAGACTTTTTGTCTGCTGTAGATAAGAAATTAGCTCTGGCAAACCGTTATAACAATACTTCTGAAAGGAACAATACAATGAGAGCCACTTGATAGTTTTATTCTTGCTAGAAAGCCTGTGCAATAAATCCTTGGCACTTTAAAACAACTGGTTTGTGATAAATTTCAGCTCAGTGGGGAAGCTAGTCATGTCCATATCATCTCTCTTCTGCTTGCGAGTTTTCTTGGGCTTTGCTTAAAATAGCTCCACCACACTCCTATTTAACCTTGGTATAAACTGTAAGGGCAAAGAGTAATAGAAACCCCTGGATTTTTTCCTTGGGATTTGGGATTAATTTTCATCATTAAACAGGGATCCTAGTTCATCTAATCATGAGGGAGACTGTGTGTGTGTATGTGTGTGTGTGTGTGTATGTGTGTGTGTGTCATCTTCCCTTACTGTGGTACTTCTATTATGGAGACTGTGAGGCAAAGTTAACTTACCGTACGTAGCCTTAGGAAATTTTTTTTGGAGACAGTGTCTCATTCTGTTGTCCTCAGTATGGAAATGTTTTTTCTGGTCTGTTACAAGAAATAGAAACCCTTGAGCGGCGCCTATGGCTCATTGAGTAGGGCGCTGGCCCCATATACCAAGGGTGGCGGGTCCAAACCCAGCCTCAGCCGAACTGCAAAACAGAAAAATAGCCGGGCGTTGTTGTGGGCGCCTGTAGTCCCAGCTACTTGGGAGGCTGAGGCAAGAGAATCGCCTAAGCCCGGGAGTTGGAGGTTGCCGTGAGCTGTGTGACGCCACAGCACTCTACTGAGGGCGATAAAGTGAGACTCTGTCTCTATGAGAAAAAAAAAAAAAGAAATAGAAACCCACAAATTTCCCAAATTTATAATGCTGTGGGCTTAAATGTTACTCTAACCTAAAACTTAATGTTATTTTTAAGTTTTTTCTTTTTTTCTTTTTTTCTTTTTTTTTTTTTTTGAGACAGTGGCAAACTGTCGGCACTGGGTAGAATTCTGTGGTGTCACAGCTCACAACCTCCTCAAATTCTTGGGTCTAAGTGATTTTCTTGCCTCAGTCTCCCAAGTAGTTGGGACTAAAGGCACCCACCACAACACCCAGTTATTTGTTTTGTTGCCGTTAATTGTGTTTTAGCTGACATGGTGTTTCAAACCCGCCAGCCTCAGTATGAGTCTGGTGCCTTACCTTCTGAGCTATGGGCACCGCCTAAAAGTTTGTCTTTAACAGTTCCCTTTGACCAAAAGCATTTTCTTCCCTAACAAATCATATCATTTAAGTTGGCAACACAAAATATAACAACCTTTTTTATAGCTGTTAATGTGTAATAAGTGGAACATGTTGGTATCTTTTCTGTGGATGTGATTGTTTTCTTCGCCTTTCATAATCTTCTCTTTGGAGTACTGACCCTGGGTTTTATGTGGTTTATGTTTATTTCCAAGCTCAATTCTAATGCTGCATATTGCTCATAGATTGTGGAGTTCTTACCCAAGAGTTTTGTGGGTGATAAAGTCTTACTGTTTATTTCTCCTTTTAGACCACAGGATGGTAACAAGCCTGCGGAGACGAGTCAACCTCAGTCTAGCACAGGGGGTTACAACCAGCCTAACCTAGGATACGGACAGAGTAACTACAGTTATCCCCAGGTACCTGGGAGTTACCCCATGCAGCCAGTCACCGCACCTCCATCCTACCCTCCTACCAGGTCAGTCTCTTCTTGTAAACAATGACCTAGTAAAATAACAAAACAGATTTCTTTATCCAGGTTGCTGAACAGCTTGCTTTCACCTCTTCTGGTAAGATATGTTATCTAACTCTGCCAGTAATAATTCTGACCATGTTTAGTTATATTGAAGCCTCAGTCCTGGATTCCCATAGCAGTGCCTAAAAGTGAATAACTGTTCCTGTACATATAGACAAAAACATTTTTAGTACATTAGGTGTTCTTCCCTTTAATATTGCTCTTTTTTTTTTTTTTTTTTGCCATTTTTGGCCGGGTCCGGGTTTGAAACCACCACCTCCAGTATATGGGGCCGGCACCCTACTCCTTTGAGCCACAGGCGCCGCCCCTAATTTTTGCTCTTTTTTTTTTTTTTGAGACAGAGCCTCAAGCTGTCACCCTAGATAGAGTGCTGTGGCATCACAGCTCGCAGCAACCTCCAATTCCTGGGCTCAAGCGAGTCTCCTGCGTCTGCCTCCCAATTAGCTGGGACTACAAGCTGCCGCCACAACGCCCAGCCATTTTTTGATTGCAGCCGTAGTTGTTTGGCGAGCCCGGACTGGATTTGAACCCGCCAGCTCAGGTGTACGTGGCTGGTGCCTTAGCCCATTGAGCCACAGGCGCCGAGCCTACAGTTGAAATTTTTAAATAGAAAAAAGTAACTTCTTAAAGATCTGTCAAAGTGTAAAATACTTGAAGACTGAGGGCGTGAGCTGTCTAGTCTGCATCTGGCTTCATTTTCCCTACCTACATCATTTTTAGAATATTAATAGGTCCCACAGAAAGAATCCATTGTTATCTTCCAAATCAGCATCCTGGGCTTACAGGGAAAGAGCCCACCCAGCAGGTTTTTTAATTGCTTCTAGAGCTAACCATCCAACTGTGTTTGTTGTCTTCTCTTTCTTTGAATGGCATGACTCATCAGACCACCAGGTAAAAATCCCCAGTCAGCACCCCAGCAGTCAGGGAGAACATAGAGGATGGCAGCTGAAGTCTTTCATTGCAAGCTTTGGTAGTTCATTCTCCTTGTGCAGAAAGCTACTTTTGAATATTCCAGATTTATTGAGATACCACAAGGCTCATCCACTTTATATTCAACCTAAATTTTCCCTTCCTTTCAAAGAAACCTCCCAAGAAGTTTGCCCTGAGCTCCCAGCACTCCTGAAGCACATTCATAGACTCTCGGAGTGTTAGGGTTGGAGGGCAGCCACCCGCACAAACACTCTCTCTTCCAATCTTCTTCTGGGTTATGTCACTTTCCTTGGTGCCCCTTGAAATCAGACATTTAAATTACAAGAGCCCACTCAGGAACACACAGGGGCAAGTTGACCTTGTCTCGGGATTTGTGTTTGAGAGAGGGTCCTGGTTGCCTGGTTCACTTGAGAAAATTATTACAGATGAAGTGATTAGGTCATGTGACTTAACCAAAAAAATAAACAGCTCTCTTGTTGACGCATGCTGACCTACAACTAAGACAGAGGCTTTAGTGCCTGAAATGGAATCCTGAGCTCCGAGAAAAATGTCAATAGCTTTGTTTTCCTTAGCATGGAAAGCCAATTTTGTATTTTTATATGTATTTGGCTGAATCTTAACTGGATGAGCCTATGGTATCTCTGTAACTCTCGACTAGCCCCTTCATTCCTCTAAGACCAGCTCCAGCAGAATGTCTTAGTGAAATATGACGTAGTTTATCTTCTTCTTTAGAAATGATCAATCTCTAATTCCTTCCAAAAAAATTTTAAATTTGTAGTACTGGGGCAGGTGAAGTTAGGAAGGAATAGTATAAAGGATTTGACAAATGAATATAATAAAATACAACATTATTCTATGTCAGCTTCTGTTCTCTTAAGAACAGAAAAATATCCTCTCAAATTTCTTTGTCGATTATTTGAATATTATCAAACTGAATGCTTAGAATAAAGTTAAGCAGCAATATTCAGAAATTTTATCATTTAGTTCAGTAGTTTAAGAAACAATCATATGCTATAAAGGAAGCATTGTGCTTAAATTTTTGCAAACGTAATTTTTAAAGACCTTACAACCCAATGAACACACACACAAATACAACTGCATAATTTTAATTTATTTTCAGTTTGATAGTAATCTTTTATTTTCCCTTGGGCTAACACATTTTCTTTTCTATTTCACTGAGGTGAGGTTTTTTTAAGGCAGTATATAATAAAATATAAAATAGTATTTTATTCTTTTGCCATCTTTCATATTGGACTTATCAAACAAAAAGATTGTCAGCAGTCTTAGTTTGCCCGACTTGGTATATTTACTGTCCTACATCTGGATTGCTGTGGACAGGAATACGTTGGTAATATTCTTAGAGATTCAGAGGTTCTACATATTTTACCACGTATAAATCTATCACTTGGAAAATATTCAGGAAAATATATATCACTCATTTTTTTCATGGAAATCTGATTATAATTACCAAAAATGCTTTATATGAAAGTGAAACACCCAGCACTCAGATCTTGGTTTCTTGCTTGTTGTTTCACCATTCTCTAATAAAAGGAACCAGGGTTCTCTAGACAGACATCTGATGATAGACCTGGGTCAGGAAATCTACAAGCTGAACCTTACCAGAAAGTAATAAAGTTGTTTAAAAAAAAAGCCCTAAACAAAAAGGACCCAAAGACCACGTGGATGGAGCGTATCAAAGACACACAAAGGCAACTGAAAGAGTTCCTAAGAGTCAGAGCTAGGACATTTGATTGACAAAATAAAGTAGTATCAAGTTGTAACCCAAAGTATAAAGTAAATATTTATGAGTCCAAATTGGTCCTAAAAATGATGAAGTAAAAAAATTTGGGAGGCCAGACAAATTTCTCAGGCAAGTGAAATAATTTATGTAGGTAGTCTGCCCTCAACAAGGTAAAGCATAACTTGTTATTCTTTAAGTTTGCTCTAGGTATAGTAACTTCCTTCTGACAAGTATGGTAAAGAAAGGGCAAAAAAGAGTGACTTTAGAATGTAGAATCCTGACCAACACTACCACAGCCAGGTGATCAAGGTTAACATTGGCAATCGTAAGTCACACAGATAAGACAGAACATGTACTCTTGATATGATGTGACAAGAATGGCATTTTGCCTCTATGATCTTTCTCCCAGACACCCATAACTCCAGGCTAATAATAATTAAAAAAAAATTAAACAAATTGCAAGTGAGAGACATTTTACCTGACCAGCACACCTCTAAACTATCAAGATTAAAAACAAGGAAAATCTGAGAAACTGTCACAGCCAACAGGAACCTAAAGAGACATGATTAAACATCTCATGGGCTCTTAGGTGGGATCCAGAACAAAAAAAGGACATTAGGGAAAAGCTAAGGAAATCTGAATGAAGCATGAACTTTACTTAATAGTAATACATCAGTATTGTTTCATTAATTGTGACAAATATTCCATACTGATTTATGATGTTAATATTTGGAGAAACTGGGGATGAAGTACAGTAGAACCTGCATAGCTGACCGCCTCCCCACATTGACCACCTCCTTAGGTTGACCTAATTTTCACAGACCAGACATGCACCACATGTACGTTTCAGTACGGTAGGCTTAGTCCCTTATGTTGACCACCTCCGTATGTTGACCAGTTTGTTTGTTTAGAGACAGAGTCTCACTTTGTTGCCCTTGGTAGAGTGCCATGGCGTCACAGTTCACAGCAACTTCCAGCTCCTGGGCTTAGCTGATTCTTTTGCCTCAGCCTCCCAAGTAGCTAAGACTAAAAGTGCCCGCCACAACACGATTTGGGGCCAGGGCCAGGTTCGAACCTGCCACTCTCCATATATGGGGCCAGTGCCCCACTCACTGAGCCACAGGTGCCGTCCTGTTGACCAGTTTGTTACGGTCCCTTGAGTGATCAACTTACAGGGTTCTACTGTAAATGTGAGTTTTTTGTACTGTCCTCACAATTTTTCTGTAAATCTAAAACTTCATTGAAAGAAATCTAAATATATGATCTTGTGAAAAATCCTATAATCTACCTTCCAAAGTTGTGAAATCAGGTGCTATTTGAGACAAGCTTGGTGCCCAGTTAATCATCACAGCTCGAAAGAAAGAATGAATGATCACGTGTCTCAGTGCCTCTAAGAGGCATTTTGCAAATAATGCTTTCTAAAAAAGATGTTGTAAAAGCAAAAGATAATGAGCTGCCTGTAGTTTGGAGACATTAATTCCTTCTGGTCCCACAGGTATCATTACATGGCCTGGTAAAAAGCAATGGATTAAATCTGCCCTACCCAATATAGTAGCAATTGGTCACATGTGTCTACTGAACACTTGAAATGTGGCTGGACTAGTTTGAGATGTGCTGTAAGTGCAAAATACATACTGGATATTGAAACAAAATACGTATATATAATATTTCATTAATACTTTTAGTACTGTTTACATGTTGAAATGATCTTTTTACTTATTTTGTGTTTACTGGCCATTTAAAATTTAGAATTACGTATAGGGCTTACATTACATTCTAGTGTTGGATTAAATGGGTCCCAGGAACCCAAAAGAGTTAACGGATCTCCCCAAAGCCAAGAGGATCCTCCCAGAAACTGTCAGACTCTGTTGAGGGTTTCAGGGCCTCCAATCACAAATAGCTGGAATTGTGCTACGTTAAGGCAATTTCTCCGAGATGACCTTTACCACCAAGAAAAACCACCTGCCGAGACAATGGCTTTCTCTCCTATTTCCCTGAAGATTACACTTAAAAAGGAACATTGGAGAGTCACTTCTTGAAGAATTTATGAGTGAGACAATTAAAATGTGTAATGAAATACATGCCACTAGATTGAGTACTTCTAATACTGTTGTTGTTGTTTTTTTTTTAATGGGTTTGCCTTGGAGGTGGGGATGTAGTTTCTTTCAAATTCAATTCGGAACAGCATCTTTAAAAACATGACAATATTCTAAGGCGGTAACCACATTACAAAGCAGCTGGCAGAAAAATGAAATGTGAACTATTGAGCTGTTTGGACTACAGAGGCTATCAGACAACCAACCTGAATGCCGAACGGGAGACGCCTTACTCCGCTAATTGTAAATTTCCTCTTGGAAGATGAGTGAAGAAGAAAGGTTTCCAGCTGGTTTGTGGGAGAAATGTATGTGGTGGGTTTTAGAAATTTTTACTTTAAACAAAATTTTGTTTTTTAAATTATACTGCCTTGAGTACATTACTTTGAGAAGAAAAAGAAAGAAAAACCAAACAGAATGTTTCAGTTTTACATAAGCAATACAGGAAGATTCTTAAACTAAACAAAAGCTTCTCATTACAAGCAAGATACTAGTAAGTCAATTGCCATGATTATTGTCACCCTCCGTTCTGAGTTTCTCCTAGAAGAAAATTATGCAAAAAAACCCATAAGCTTTGTTTTTCCATGTAACAGCTTTGGGGGAAAGGGCTTCCGATGAGTAGAACCGAATGTGGGATGTGGGGAGAGGATGGTATAAAAATATGGTGTTATAATTAATTTATGTTTTGACTACTCACGCAATGTCATTTATGTTGGCACTGCAGGAGATTTATCCTAAAATCGTGGGAAATAACCTAGACTAGCAATCTATATATTTACACATGCAAGAGACAGCTAGGGAAACGGAGGCACAGAAAGCCCAGGCTATTTGCAGTCACATAGTCATGCATGGGGTCTTTGGACTGGTGTTCTATGAGCCTGGCTTCTTCCTCGGAGCCTTCCTTGCCTCTTACAAATAGCAGCTCAGCAGTCACACCCAACCAGTGTACTAGATTACAAGACACAGCATGCCAGTTGGGGGAAGCACAGGCCGATTGAGCGTGATGCCTGTCTTTAAGCAGAAAGCCGAGAAGCTGCTTCCACCCTTTTCTGTACTATCTCCCGCTGAGACCACACCTCTCCTGCATTATGAAAGCTGCTGTCATTTCTTTGTTAAAAGCTCTG
Source organism: Perodicticus potto (assembly GCA_963574655.1). Taxonomy (NCBI): domain Eukaryota; kingdom Metazoa; phylum Chordata; class Mammalia; order Primates; family Lorisidae; genus Perodicticus; species Perodicticus potto. The sequence goes on along the minus strand of CAUYRH010127834.1, from coordinate 4,361 downwards.
TCTGAATGGTGTAACTTTGCTCCAGAGTTCGATTTGATCAATTCATATGCCTGTGTAAAAACCAGCAAGCTTCTAAAGCAATCACATTAGGCTCACGGTGGGAGTCACTGGCCATGAAGAGCAGAAAATGTGTCCACTACATTTCAGCATCTGTGCAGCACAGACATGCTCACTGCTCCACCCCGAGCAGAAGCTGTCTCAGTTTGCCTTCTTTATTCCAGCTCCGAAACCCAAGTCTGGTGTTAAGGGCCAGAGGAGAGGCTCGCGCTGCGCTAGGCTAGCCCTGCCAAGCATGGCTGGAGAAGCACATCAGTAATAATTTAGCTCTCAGCAGCTGCAAGAACAGAGGTCCCTGCCAAGTGCCAGCCTTTGATTCTCTTCTCTACCAGGCAGTAGCTAGTTCATTCCCTGGGCACCCAGCCACATTTCAGAGGGAGAGCAGGGCTGGGGACGGCTGGGACAGGACAGACACACAGCCCCCTCACAAGACACGCCTATGAACGAGCCTACACGATTGATAGTGTTTAAAAATTGAATCATTAGCAATGAAGAAGATACAGGGAATGGTTCACTGAATGAATTCTAGAGCCAGCCATCAAATATAAAGTTCTAAATAAACATTTTAAGCAGAACATGATTTAGAACACTCGCTTCTTGGGTGGCTTCTCAGTGACACCTAATTTTCAATACATGGAATCTACAGCTCAACTTGTTTTCTAATTAAAAAATAAATAAACAACTCACTGTTTCCTGTCTGCTCCCAGGGTGGGTCTCTGGGGGACAAAGTGGCATCAATCATTGCAAACTAAAGTAATAGAGTGGAGTGTGTTGGGAGAGGTATCTTGTCTACCCAAGGTAAAACCCCTTTCATACCTTCCTAGTTTTCACCCTCAATCTCATCCAGATCATATCTGTGATTTCAGCATCAAACTGTGCTCACAATGGCGTTACCACAGTCTCAGTTTTTGTTGGAAATGGCAGTCCTTATTCCAACAGACCTCTTGGTTTCTGTCTGTGGCAATCTGGGTTTGGGTTTGTTGTCAGCCTAAGGGGTTGAAATTCATTTTAAATAACAGCATGATGGAATGGTTGCAGTGCTTTCTTTCACTTGCCTTAGGAACAGTTTGGCAATTTGCATTTAAAGTCACAGGGTCTTTTGTACGTGAGAGCAAATTTTATTGCAATGAGACTTCTTTTGAACAATGTCTAGGAAAAACTAAAATGGCCATCTAATTGACATTTAGCTAAGATGGCATGTTGCTGCAAAAATTTTTTAGAGTTAAAGATAGGTTACTTCTGTAATATTTAAAATAGATGACAATGCCATTGCAGTCAACATGTTTTTTTAATCTGTATATGTTTTTTTCCAAGAAAAAAAAGAACCTTGAAGCATGCTGTGGTCTTAATTTCTCAGGAGTTCTAAGGAATGCTTTACCTAATTAATAAAGCGCCCCTTCACTTGAAGTCTTTGAAAGCCAACATTTGTGGGGAGCAGGGAACATCAGGTAATCACATATTAGGGACAATTCCTTTGTTCATTGTGTGAAAGTGGTTTCTAGCGGACATTCTTATATTCCCAAACATAATATTTATCTTCTGAAAGCCAAACTAATTCAAACAAGCCAACATGACCTTTAAATAGTGTTCTTTTTACTGTCTCTTGGAAAACAATTTAAGGACTTTCACTACATTAGTGGGAATGCCCCACCCCCTTTTTTTCATTCTTCAGAACATTTTTCTTTCATCTCTTTCTTTCTCTCCAGCTATAAATGCGCTCATTATAGGCCTGTCAGCTACAAAAGGGAGGAGACTATTCAGGTATGAATCTCAATAGCTTCTTTAATCTCCAGAGGGTTCATTTCTGCTCTATTTAATAAAACCCAGCACTTCAGTTATCAAAGTCATTAGGAGGAAGCAGGATTGGAAGAAGCAAAGCCTGAAATTTATTTTGGTGTCATATGTAATTATGCCATTTATTTCCCCAATGGGCTCTATACTTTTCTACCAATTTTTTAAAATTCAGAATATTCAGTCCCTCATAAGGAAATGAAGTACCAAGCAGCAACGAGATTAAAAACACTCCTTCAGAAACAAAATAATTCTATTACCCAGCAATTACCACCAGGAGTAAGTGCTTGGATGCCATTCATCCCTAAATAAACCAAAACCCTTTGAATATCGATGCCACTTTGTTTACTGTCTTTTTCCTTCAACTCATCCAAAACATATCCCATGAGCCAATTTTGCCCTCTGGCATGGTCCAAAAGGGATTTGCATCTGATAACTTTAAAGGGCTACAGGTCTCTGTGTGCTATAGACAAGACCAATAAAGGTTAGAAAATGCATCTTCTGAAGCTACAATCAGAAATCCAGAATTGCATCAGTACACCCAACGAAGCTGGATTAATTACCTAGTTAACCATTCTTTGCTTAAGAAACATAAAAAAACGAAGTTGCAATTAATCAAAAGTATAAATTATTCTAAATATTATAATCGTTAGGTCTGTAGGGAAGTAGATTTCAATGACTCTCCCTTGGGATCACCCATATCTCAGCCCCCCAAAATTCAGTGGGTGAGCTACAGGACAAGCCCTCCCCGGATCCTGATGACTTATCCAATTGATTTAAAACATGGGATCACAATGGTCCTAGAATTTTTTAATCAGAAGAAATCTTAAAAACCCATACAATTTGGAGATGCTTAACCTGGAGTTCTTAACCTCCTAAACAAGCTGAATTGTTTACAAGCACATATTTCTAGGAACAGGATCCTTAGGCTGTATCAATTTTCTAATAATCCCCCAAATATAAAAATTATTAATACAGTTCATTGTCCATCTCTAAGAACTTGCTATATCATAATATATTAGTATATAAAAATATATAAACAAGCTATGTTCTCCTAATGTTTCAGGCTCATCCATAAATTGATGATTATTCTGCATACAGTCGGCTTCTTCTGCTGGGAGACATTTCTCACACGGAGTTGCTGGTTCAGTGGATTTTATGAATAGAAACAGAAGCTTTGTAGCACAAAGCAAAATTTTCTCCAACTTGCCCTTGTCTCCTAGGTCAATTATTTTACTATAGCCATATACACTAACCTGACAATCTTTAGAAATCAAAGCTAATTCTTCTTTTTTTCCTTTTTTTAATGCAAGTTCTTAATAAATCTCTATCCCATATGTAGCATATATTTAAAAATTAACATTTGTACATTTCATATGTCTCAGTACCTTATTAAGATGTGCAGGGCAATCCCTCAACTAATATTCTGTTCTTTATGGAATGAAATCAGAAATGTGAACTTCATTGAGGGGTGAACTGGAAACCTGCAGAGATTATGGAGGACATGTGCGCCATCTGGAAAACATTGTTCCAAATTCAAGTTGTACCTTTCAACTGTCTCCCGCATCTCTACGTGGTTTTATTTTTCTAATATAAAAAGGTCAAACCACTGGTATTAGGTGTCTTTTGCCTAGATTTGACATCCTGCAGTACCCAGAGTCTTCTTTGCTGTTTTTCTACTTCTCGTGTGGCTTTACTCCCTTTTCGCCCACACCTTCCTCATCCCATGCAGGCTCCTCTTCCTGCTCAGTCTTCCCAACTAGAAAAAGAAAATAAAATTTGTAATGTCATGAAACAGTTGAGCAAAGTGAATCATCCTGACTATTATGTGGAAAACAAATAAAGCAGAAGTAATTACAATCTGGATAGTAAAGAAAGGGTCAAAGACTCCTAGTAATCGGAACATGACAAAGGGGAAAACCCTTTTTAAGTTTATGTAAAATGTACAATGAGATCTGATGGAGAGGTGGTGGCCACACATGGAGGTGGAGTTTCCTTCAGATCTACTCAAGGGAAGGCCATGTGTCCGCTATAGTTAAAATTAGTTTCCCTAGTTTTAAACTAGGTTCCCTGGAAGAGAAAGGCGCTGTAACCATCTCTTCTTTATGCAAACATATTCCATAGCTTTCACCCCTCAGGGCACACATGTGACCCTTTCTCTTTTGTGTAACATTTCCATTTATCTAGCCAAAGGAATCCAGAGGTCAATGACATGAACTGGACTGACCCTGGTGGTGTCAGACCATCTAGGTCTCAACCGGAGCCACCACTTACTAACACTATGACCAGTCAATCTCACAAAGCCTTCAGTTTATTTAGCTACAAAATGGGGGTGGGGATAATAGTCTATACTTGATAGAATTATTGTAAGGTTTTTTTTTTTTTTTTTTTGAGACGGAGCCTCAAGCTGTAACCCTGGATAGAGTGCTGTGGCATCACAGCTCACAGCAACCTCCAATTCCTGGGCTCAAGCGAGTCTCCTGCCTCCGCCTCCCAAGTAGCTGGGACTACAG
>CAUYRH010127831.1:0-22998 GCA_963574655.1 Perodicticus potto | reverse complement strand
CACAGCTCACAGCAACCTCAAACTCTTGGGCTTAAGCAATTCTCTTGCCTCAGTCTCCCAAGTAGCTGGGACTATAGGTGACCGCCACAATGCCTGGCTATTTTTTTCTTGCAGTTGTTATTGTGGTTTAGGCAGGCCCGGGCCAGGTTCGAATCTGTCAGTCTCGGTGTATGTGGCTGGCCTCTGCCCACAGAGCTACAGGTGCCACCCCACACTATGTTTTAAAACATACTTAATTAAACTCTGGGCCAAATCAAAGAATTTCTGACTTATAATTATTAATTTGTTTCAAAAAACCCTATCTCCAGGAATAACTAGTCATAACATTTAAGTGTATTTTCTTGTAGTATTTTTTTGTATGAGTATATTTTAGCACGTTTGACCTAGTACTTTATGACTTTAAAATGAACATTATAGGGTGATCCTTTTCTAAGTTATTAAAAATTATTTATAAACATAATTGTATTGACTAAAGTCATAGGAGTCATATAGCTTAAGTATTTCCTTATTGTTGGGCAGTTAAGACACTTGAAAATGATTGTTGCTGTTATAAATAATGCAATAACATTTTATATTAAGTTTTTCCAATGTTTTAGATTACTTCCATAGGATAGGGGAATAGCCGTAGAACTAAACTTAGTTAATGAGTGTGAAGAGATTTTGGATTTTTTGATACATATCATTAAATTACTTTTCATAAAGGCAGTAAGATAGCTGTCATTATTAATATTTTATCAATAAGGAAATTGAAGTTTGGAAAAGTTAAATTACTTGTTCAGATTATACAGCTGGTAAGTGCTAGGGATCACTATGGGATTGAAACTCCAATTCCTTTCCACTGTTCCAGTGTTTCAAGTATGTTCTTTGGAATATTAGTAGATAGTGCCAGGAAAAAAAGACTGAGAGAAAAAGTTTGGTAAATATCAAGTTAAGTATTTTTTTTAAATCTTCAGAGCCCTGGACATCACCATAAAGATGAGACAGTATGTGGCTATAGAACACTGGGAAATACTCTGGATGTTCTTCCCAACATCAGGCTGCATTATAGGAATCAAAGCAGACTTTTGACTAGAAGTTGAGTTTCATATTCTACTGGCCCCAGTGCAGAAATTCTTTTTACTCAGGACTCATAAAAGTCTGATATTAGGCTCTTCAGTTTAGATTAAAGGACCAAAGAGAAACAGTTCAGTATTATGTGTAATAATTAAAATCTTACTAAATTCAACCCCTTTAGATTTTGTGAGTTTCTTTAAAAATGGAAAAGTAACACAAAGTAAACTAATAACCATTTTAAAATTATTACATTTCTTTTTATTTTTAAAAATCAACTCAAGATGGATTAAAGAATTGAATGTAAGACCTGAAACCATAAAAACACTAGAAGAAAACCTAGGGAAAACTCTTCTAGATATTAGTCTCAGCAAAAAGCACAAGAAAACAAAAACAAAAATAAACAAATGGAACTTAATTAAACTTTAGTGCTTCTGCACAGCAAAAGAAATAACTAACAGGGTGAACATACCACCTACAGAATGGGAGAATGTATTGCAAATTATACATTTGACAAGGGACTAATATCTAGAATTTACAAGAAACTCAAATAACAACAACAAATTAACCTGATTAAAAAGTAGGTTAAGGATATGAATAGAAGTTTTCCAAAAGAAGACAAATGGCCAGAAAGCATATGAAAAAATGTTCAATATCACTAATCATCAGAGACATGCAAGATCTTACACCAATCAGAATAGCTGTTCTTATAAAGACAAAATATGTTGGTGACAATGTGGCGAAAATGGAGCTCTTACTCACTTTTGGTGGGAATGTAAATTAGTGCAACCTTTATGGAAAACAGTGTGGAGATTTCTCAAAGAACTGAAAATAGAGCTACCGTATCATCCATCAATCCTACTTCTGGATATTTACACAAAAGAACAGAAATTAGGAAGGAGCAAGGGGGGGTGGGGTCTTGGTGTGTGCCACACCTTTTGGAGGCAAAACATGATAATAAGAGGGACTTTGTCTAACAAATGCAATCGGTGTAACCTGGTTTCTTGTACCTTCAATGAATCCCCAATTAAAAAAAAAAGAGCAGAAATTAATATATAAAGAAGGTACCTGCACTAGTATATTCATTGCAGCACTATTCCCAATAGCAAAGACATAGAATCCACCTAAGTGTCCATCAAGAGAGAATTGGGTAAATAAAAGATGGTATATATACACAATGGAATACTATTCATCTGTAAAAAAGAATGACGTGTCTTTTGCTGCAATATGGATGGAACTTGAGGCCATTATCTTAGGTGCAACAGCTTAGACATATAAAGACAAATACTGCATGTTCTCACTTGTAAGTGGGAGCTAAATAATGTGCACACATGAAAGCACAGTGTGGACCCTTAGACAAAGGAGACTCGGAGCGGTGAGGAGTTTGGGGGGTGGAGGATGAGAAGTTGCTTGGTGGGTACAGTGTGTGTTGCTTCAGTGACATATGCACTCAAGGGCCTGATTTCACCACTGTGCTGCATATAAGGGTAACAAAAATTGCACTTGTACCCCATGAATATACATGTATACAGATTAAAAATATACATGGGCATGGTGTCCCATGCCTGTAATCCTAGTTTTGGGGGGCCGAGGCATGAGGATTGCTTGAGGCCAGGAGTTTGAGAAGACTAGCCTGAGCAAGAGTGGGACTCCATCTCTACACAAAGTAGAAAAATTTGCCAGGTGTGGTGGTGAGAGCCTGTAGTCTGAGCTACTGGGGAGCCAAAGCAGGAGGCAGCTTGAGCCTAGGAATTTGATGTTGCAGTGAGCTACAATGATGTCTCTGCACTCTAACCCAAGTGACAGAGTGGGACCTTATCTCAAAAAGTAAATAAATACATGGGAAAATTATTTTTAAATAATTATAGATTTACAGGAAATTTTACAAAAACACATACAAGGAGGTCCCATGTAACCTGTTACCCCCAATGGTAACATCTTTTTTTTTTTTTTTTGTAGAGACAATCTCACTTTATCGCCCTCAGAGTACCATGGCATCACACAGCTCATAGCAACCTCCAACTTCTGGGCTTAGGTGATTCTCTTGCCTCAGCCTCCCAAGTAGCTGGGACTACAGGCACCCGCCACAACGCCTGGCTATTTTTCTGTTTTGCAGTTCGGCCGAGGCCGGGTTTGAACCCACCACCTTCGGTATATGGGGCTGGTACCCTACTTGATGAGCCACAGGCGCCGCCCGGTAACATCTTTTATAATTATACTGTAGTACAATGTTAAAACCAGGGAATTGATATTAGTATAATCTACAGAGTTTATTCAGGTTTTACCAGTTTTATATGAACTCAAGTGTGTATATATTTGTGTGTGTGTGTGTGGTTCTGTGCAGTTTTATCACTGTGTAGATTAATGTAAATTACCACCATAATCAAGATACAGAACTGATCAATCACTATTAGACTCCCTCTTTCGCTCCCTTCATAGCCATGCCTGCCCCTCTCCTGTCAAAAACAACTGTTTAAAAAATGATCACTGTCAGGGGAGAGGGAAGGAGGGAGGAAGATGGTGTGTTCTCACCTAATGGGCACAAGGTAAGAGTATATGACACTCGTGCTGGGTAAGGAGCACAACTACAATCTGGAGTCTACCTAACAAATGCAAGCAATGGAACCTAATAGTCTACACCCTCATATTAATCTAAAATTAAACAAAAAATGATCAGTGTCGTATATCTAAGGAGATAGATCCAGACTGACTTCAGATGTTTCATATGCTTCTGTAGGACTCTGGGGATAACTTACCACATGTCCAATATTGTTCAGTAGTTAATATTTACTAAGTTAGCTAGTCCAAGTTAGCAAGAATTTTAACACCAGTGAAGGCTGGCCTTAATTCTGGGTTTAGGGATGATGACCTTAAGCAAAATAGAAAGATGCTCTGTGTGCTGCAGTCCCCTTCCCTTGCCTCTCTGCTCCCTCACTGCACCCTGCCTGGCCTCTCTGCACCCTCTCTGGATACCTCGAATGCCCAGGGTTGACAGGACAGCAGTCACCTCCAACTCAGAGCTGTCACACTGCCCTTCTGACTATTGCAGGAGCCTTTTTCAAGCCACTTGATCTGCCTAAGCATCCCTAGTTGACTGTGTCTGGTCTCCTTTTTTGTCCAGACTACTTGAGTTGACTTCTCCTCTCAACCCTGTCTTGTATCACTCTCGTAGACCTATCTCTTAAATAGAAAAAAGTAGGACGGGCACACATGGGGCCACACACTAGGAAGCAGATGCAGGGTGGCAGAGCATTGCATCTTACTCCTCTTTTCTCTGTTCAGATCTCAACAACCATTAATAAAACAACCTGAGTGAATTGAGTTAAAGAGTTTAATGTGCTGGGTCTTGCAGAAATGGTTATATTTCAAATAAAGGATTCCTAGAAACATGAAAGGCTTAACTCAAAGAAATCAGGGTGACACTCAGATCATTAAGAGTATCTGTCTGGTGGCTCTTTCAAGTCACATTGTTGAGATGTGTGCCTTCTAACCTAATCCTAATGCACTTACCTCAGACATACCACTCTCTAAGCATTTTGAACAATCAAGAATTTTCTATATGTGGCCTGGAAATCGAAGAAGGAATTCTGGAAATCTATTAAAATCTTGAAGTCCATCAGAATGCACTCTGTTTAAGGACACAGGTTAATTTGCAGATACAACAATAAACAAATGGCTGAAAGCCTAACAGTACAGTGTCATATATCTTAGGAGATAGATCCAAACACACTTCAAATGTCTCATATTTAATAGGGTGGTCACAACAGGCTTCATTGAGAAAGGGATTTAAGCAAAGAGGTGAGGGAGTTTAACCAAGCATATGTTTAGGATAAGAATTTCCACCAATGGGAGTAGCCAGTGCAAAGGCTTTTGTGTGGGTGCATGTATACATGTATAAATTGTTTGAGGGACATTAGGAGGCTATTGTCGTTAGAATAAGCAAGGAAGAGAGTAGTGAACACAGTCAGACGAAGAATGTGGACAGATCATATAGGGACTCAACAGCCATTACAAGGGCCTTGGCTTTTACTCTAAGTGAAATAGGGAGCCATGAAGGGTTTTGAGCAGAGCAATGCCCTGTCTTTAAAAAGATCACTACGATTGCTATGTTAGTTCATCAGATGCTAAGGGGAGGGAGACAGAGCTAGAAGGAGGGAGATCTATTAGGAACTATTGCAGTAATGTAGGTGAAAGAGAGTGGTCCCTTGGACAAGGATAATAGCAGTGAAAGTGGTAAGAAGTGGTAGAATACATTTTGGAGGTAGAACCAATAGGACTTGCCCATGAATTGAACGTGGGAATATTTGGGAAAGAGTCTTCAAGAATAACGGTAAGGTTTTTGGATGGGAAAATTGGAAGGATCATGGGGCCATCTGTTGGAACACCGAAGGCTGTAGACAAGGCATGTTTGGAGGAAAAGAGAATGAGTTCAGTTTAGGATATGTTGAGCTTGAGATGTCCATTAAACATTGAGTTAAGTGATATTGAGTAGGAAATTAGGTATGTGACTCCAGAGTCTGGGGGAAAGGCCTGAGCTTGAGATATAAATTTGGGAATTATTAATACATAGGTAGTATTTAAAGCCATGATATTGGAGAACACAAAGGAAGTGAGTGTTGAAAGAGGAGAATTCAGGAGAAAGTGGAATAACTAACAAAATAAGCTATGTAGAAGTGACCACTGAGGTAGGAGGGAAATAAAGGGAATGTGGAACGTGTCTTGAAAGGCAAGAGAAGATGTTTTCAGATAGATTGTGTTGTGTTGACAAAACATCAGGGAGAAGAAAGACCATATATGTGTTTGCACTTGAAGTTTTATATCTTACAGGTGATATGACTAACATTTCTACTTTCCCAGCCCAGTTGGCAGTTAGGCTGGTTAGACTCTTTGCCAGGTCTTTGAATCTTATTGTGAGGAAGCTGGCAGTACTACAAACTAAAACAAAAGATCTTGCACACAAGGTGCAGGGCAAATCCATAGCCCTGCACATTGGCTTAGACTAGAATGAGATAATTCAGCTAGAGTGCAAGTAAATATGAAAATGCAGGTAAGAAAAGATGAAAAAATCAAGGTAGAGAGGTACAGAGGGTAAGAGAGACAATAACACTGATGCAATTATGAAATCATGGGGTGTTATTTCTCTATAACAGATGGGAAAAAGAACAGGGAGTCAACATCACTGTGATAAATACTGAACAGCAAGGAAGCAAACTATCACAGCTGAGGCATGAGAGCTGCTGTGAAACTCAGAAGTGATATTATCAATAAAGCCAGAGTTGGCAAGTGATTAACAAATAAACAACATATGGCTCATTGGTTGCCATGTCCCTGGAAACGTATCCTTCTAGGAGACAGTGTGCCTCTGTAAATGAGGTTGTGCATACTTGCTTTTGGTACCTAGGGCAGTTGTGAGATTGTAACTACCCGGTTTACCTAAGCAAAACTACTGCCAAAAAGACAACTGTAGATTTCTGGTTTTGGACACGATGGAGTGGACTTGACTCTCTCTATTCCTCCCACTCAGTATACCTCTAAACCCTGGATATTATATGTAAAGCAAAAAGAAAAATGTTCTAAAAGGTAGGGAGAAAAACTCTGACTGGCTTGGGACCTCTCTATCTACAGGACACAGTGGTGACTTCATTGAGTGTTTTTTTTTGCATGATATATCCCAGGCTGGGTGCTTGAGTAGACAATAGTAGAAACTTTTAGACAATAATTTCCCTAACCAAATACCACAGAAAAAGTGACATACTTACCACTACCCCCATCAGCAAAGAACAAGTGTGGAGCTAAGTGTACAGCCTTGCCTAGCTGTAATGAAGCAGGTCTTCCCTCCTTGATTTTAAAGCAGTCATCATAAAAACATTTTAGTGAGCAGTCAACACACTTAAAACATATGGAAAAACAGAATTTCTAAGGTAAGAAATAGAAAGCCTGAGCAAAGAAATGTAATAAATAAAGATGAACAAAAGGGAAATTTTAGAAATGAAAAATGAAACAACTGAAAATTAAAAAATGAAAGGATGGCTGAATAACAGAATGGAAAGCACAGGAGAAAGAATCAGTGAACTGAAGGTAGAACAATAGAAATTGGACAATAGAAAGAAAATCAACCAAAAAGAAATGAGCAGAACCTTAGGGGCCGATGGTACTATAACAAAAGATGTAACATTCATGTCTCTGAGATCCTAGAAGAAAGAAGAAAGTAGATGATGCTGAAAAGAAATATTTGAAGGAATAATAGCTGAAATTTTATCAAATTTGACAAAGGAAATAATCTTCAAGAGGCCGAGAAAACCCTAAATATGAAAACCCAAAGAAATCCATACCAAGACACATAATCAAACTTTTGAAAACTAAACACAAAGAAAAAGTACTTAAAAGCAGCAAAATAGAAATTTCACCATACCTATAAGGGAAAAACAAACAGAATGACAGTGGAGTTCTCATCAGAAACCATGGAAATCAGAAGATAATGAAACAACATTTTTCAAGTGTAGAAAGAAAAGAATTACCAACCCAGAATTCTATACCTAACAAAAGTATCTGTCAGGACTAAAAGAGAAATCAAGTCATTCCCAGATGAAGGAAATTGTCACTAATAATCCTACCTGAAAGGAATTACTAAAAAGTTTCTGAAATAAAGGAAGTGAGCAAAGAAGGAATCTTTGAATATCAAGAAGAAAGGAGAAATGACAGAAAGAGTACACTATGGGGCACAAGAGAAAGGATATTGAATTACAGCTACATAACCTGCAAAACAGAAGTGCCTGAGGAAATCAGTGGGTACTAGGACAGCTCTCAATGCAAGTATCCTTCTGCTTTCACTATCCTTCAGAAAACATACTGCTTTCTTCTAGGCACCAGAATTTCATCTTTTGTAAAAGCCCCCAATAATGCCCTCATACCTCCCACGTGGGGTACAAGAATGATGTTAAGTGGTAAGCATACACAACCTCTTCTCTCTCCTGTCTTATATCTAGCAATCCAGCCACCCCATGTGCAAAATCAACATCTGATACATAAACTGTGGCCCCTACTGTTTCTTCTGCTGGACTTCAAGGAGAGTCATGTCTTCATCACTGAGAACTATATTCTTCATGGAGTTCCATGGTTTTCCATGGAAAAGTGGTTTCAAAAAAGTTCTGTGATGAAGGGGCATCCCTTCCACTCAGATCTTCTTCTCACTCTGCCTCTTCACCTGAGAATTATTAATTTATGGAATCCCAGAGGCTGAACTTGTTTGTATAATGATGCCTTCTATCTGAGATTGGGGCCCCCTTTTGCCTACCATTAGCTAAGAGGACAGAGTAAGAAGAGATGGGCAACAGTGGACACTGCCAGCTGGTGAGCTGGCTTCAGTCTTGCCATGGCCCTTCCTTGGACCATATCACTGTCTAACACAAAGTTGTAGATAGGAATGACATGGTGTAAATTTAGGGGTAAACATCTTTGTATATACGTGGATTGGATGTCTTAGCTGATTGGAAAATAGTGAATTGGGGAGTGGGGCCAATGATAAAACACTGACTCCTGACCTGGGAGACCACTGCTCTGAGTGACTAAGGTATATACGGCAAGGTAATAATATTCTGTGGGACTATTGAGGCCAGTCTACTTTGGAGAGTTGATGGTGAATGTCAGTGAAGCCTTGTAAAGATGGGAAACACTTTAACTTATTCTTTTTAAACTAAAATCTCCAAGATGAGTGTATAGTATGATTGTGAGGATGGTGTAGTAAATCTTGTTCTAACTGGATAAGCCAATTCATTGAAGAGATCCTGGCAGAATGTGAAGCCCTCAAATCTCAGAACCTTACTTTCTGCCAATGCCTTCCTCAAAAGCGGACACCCCCTTCCTTACCATCATTTTGCCATAAAACCACAGAAACAAAGAAAGAATTTTTAAAAATTCTTTCTAAAATCTTTGTGTGTTGCATTTTAATCCATTAACCTTCCACTGAGCAATGTGCTACCTGTGACCCATGCTGGGCTTGCTCCTGAGAAGGGGACATTTTGTGCCATTATACAAGTTACCTGGGACACAGACCCTGAACAAGTAGTTAGAGGGGTATTTAATGTAATTTTCACATGAGCTATGAAAAACTAGATCAGGCAATGAGGATGAGAACATAAACAGGAGAGCCTGAGTCTGGGAGGGCAGAGTTCCATGGAGGAGGTGGCGTGAGACAGTAAGTAGAAGGAATAGAGAGAGAACAGCAGGTCGTATGTACTTAGTACCTTTTGGTTATCATCTCATCCAGATGATTAATTCCCTACTTTTTAGAAGTCCCAATTCAGCCAGGAATATATATATGAATTGTGAATTAATTATTTCTAAAATGTTAAAAATAAAAGAGGAAAAATAACCATTTGTCTGATTTTTGAGAAAGCAAAAAGAAAATGTGTTTCCTGGGGTTCTGTCTTCAGCTTGCTCTTCTTCTTCTTCTTTTTTTTTTTTTTTTGCAGTTTTTGGCTGGGGCTGGGTTTGAACCCGCCGCCTCCAGCATATGGGGTCGGCGCCCTACTCCTTTGAGCCACAGGTGCCACCTGCTCTTCTTTTTTGTATTTTTATTTTTCTTTAAATTTCAGATTAACATGAGAGTACAAATAATTAGGTTACAATGTTTGCATTGGTTAGGTATAGTCCCTGTTGTAGTTGTGTCTCGCACTCAGGAGGTGTGCCATACACCCTTACATTGTGCACATTAGGTGGGAGCACACTAATCCCCCTCTCTCCTGCCTTCTTTCCCCTTACTCTACCCCCCTTCCCCCAGCTTGAATCCAGTTGAGTTTTTCTCTTGTGTGTGCATGTATGAGTTCATCTACTGGTTTCCTATTAGTATTGAGTACATTGGGTACTTGCTTTTCCATTTTTGTGATACTTTACTAGGAAGAGTATATTTCAGTTCCATTCAGATTAATGCAAAAGATGTAAAGTCTCCATCTTTTTTATGACTGAATAGTATTCCATGGTATACATATACCACAGTTTATTAATCCATTCCTGGTTGATGGACACTTGGGTTGTTGCCACATCTTGGTGATTGTAAATTGAGCTGTGATAAACAGTCTAGTGCAAATGTCCTTATGATAAAATGATTTTTTTTCTTGTGGGTAGATGCCTAGTAATGGGATTGCAGAATCAAATGGGAAGTCTATTTTGAGTTCTTTGACGATTCTCCTTACTTCTTTCCAAAGAGGCTGTATTAGTTTACAGTCGCACCAGCAATGTAAAAATGTTCCCTTCTCTCCACATCTGCACCAGCATCTGCAGCTTTGGGACTTTGCTATGTGGGCTGTTCTCACTGGGGTTAGGTGATATCTCAGGGTGGTTTTGATTTGCGTTTCTCTGATGATTAGGGACGATGAGTGTTTTTTCATATGTTTGTTGGCCATTCTCTGTCTTCTTCAGAGAAAATTCTGTTCGTGTCTCTTGCCCAATGACAGAAGGAATTGTTTGTTCTTTTTTTGTTCATTAATTTGAGTTCTCTGTAGTTTCTAGTTATCAAGCCTTTGTTAGATTCATAACATGCAAATATCTTTTCCCATTCTGAAGGTCATCTATTTTCTTTAATTGTTGTGTCCTTGGTTGTGTAGAAGCTTGCTCTTCCTATTGGGTTACGCTCTCTCTCTAAACAATGTCATCTTCCTCATGGATTCAATTGACACGTGTCTGCTGAGGCCTCCCAAGTCTGCATCTCCAGCCCACACCTCTGCTGACCTGACAGTTCTGTTCTCATCTCTGGTTGAGATGTATGCTGTCGAAAAGTCATAGCTAACTTTTGTTTGTGCACTTGTTTTTACCCACTTGGTCATTTTCCATGTGAATATCTGCTTAGTCTATACCATTTTAAGTATTTTAGGGGAAAACATTTATGTTCCTATTCAACAACTTAATAAAGAATCATATTAACTTCTGTCTTTCAACCACTTCAGCCATGACTTTCAGGGATAGTACAATTGATTGTTTGATAGAAGCATCTTTTTAGTTTATCTGCTCTTTTCTTGGGCCCAAAACATATTTGGATAGAGCTATCGGGCAGTTTCATCAAATTTTCTTCTCTACTGTGGATTTCATTTTTCAAGATGATTCGGAAACCATCCTCAAAAAAAGCTACAAGCAATTTCTGCATTTTCTTATTTGGTTTCAGTTTTGGTTGTCTTGCTTCTAGCCATGACTGCTATCTTTAGCTGCAAAAAATTCTGGCAACTTTACTTTAAAATATGCCTGATTGGCTTTTGGATGTTATTGTAAGAGTCATAGTTTGATATGGTTATAAGTCATCCAAGATATAACAAGAATGGAGTTCATTTGTATCTCCACAAAGATAAACTCTCTATCTTAAATAAATGTATAAACATATCCTATGCTTGTATTTTATTTGTTCTGTCTCCTATATCCTATGATTTTTAGAGCTACTTTTGTGTATTCCATCTGATAACTGTGGAGTGGGGCTGCCAGCATCTTGTGGAAACCTTAAAGGATGATCTTAGTGCCATAGTCTTTAGTGATTCATGTTATTTTGAAGCATGACTTTTTATTGACTGGAACAAAATGTGTATACTGCTTATGCACAAATAGTTCCATATTTCTTCTTCTTATTATTTTTTATTAAATTATAATTTTGTACATTGATGCATTTATGGGGTTCAGGGTACTGCTTCGACATACAATGTGAAATGCTTACATTGAACTAAGTAACACATCCATCACAATTATACTCATTTCTTAATAGTTTTGAAATGTACCATTGCATCATGCACATTAGGTGAGGTCCCCCCAAATATCCTCCCTCCTCTCTCCTCTTCCCTTCTACATTCTGGACTATAGTTATGTTTTGCTAATCATATGAGTGTATAGGTGGTTATATATTGATTTCATGTAGTATTGAGTACATTGGATACTTGTTTCCCCCATTCTTGAGATACTTTACTAAGAAGAATATGTTCCAGCTCCATTCAGGTAAACATAAAAGATGTGAAGTCTCCTTTTTTTGTGGCTGCATAGTATTCCATGGTGTACATATACCACAATTTGTTAATCCATTCATGGGTTGATGGGCACTTGGGCTTGTTTCCATGTCTTGGCCATTATGAATTGGGCTGCAATAAACATTCTGGGCAAATGTCTTTGTTGTAAAATAATTTTTGATCATCTGGGTATATAATATACCTAGTAGAGGAATTGCAGGATCGAATGGTAGGTCTACTTTTAGTTCCTTGAGTGTTCTCCAAATTTCTTTTCAAAAAGGTCGTATTAGCTTGCATTCTCACCAGCAGTGTAGAAGCGTTCCCTTCTCTCTGCATCCTCGCCAACGTCTGTGGTTTTGTGATTTTGTGATGTGGACTAATCTTACTGGAATTAGGTGATATCTCACAGTAGTTTTGATTTGCCTTTCTCTGATGATTAAGGATGATGAGCATTTTTCATGTGTTTGTAGGCCATGCACCTGTCTTCATCAGAGAAGTTTCTGTTCAAGTACTTGCCCACATAGAAATAGGGTTAGTTATTCTTTTCTTATTGATTAGTTTGAGTTCTCTGTAGATTCTAGTTATCAGACCTCTGTTAAAAGCATAACCTGCAAAAATCTTCTCCCATTCTGAAGGTTGTCTATTTACTTTACTTACTGTGCTCTTGGCTGTGCAAAAGCTTTTTAGTTTGATCAGATCCCAGTAGTGGATTTTTGGTGTTGCTTCAATTGCCTAGGGGGTGGCTAATTTTTTTTTCTTGTAGTTTTTATTTTTTGTAGAGATGAGGTTTTACTATATTTTCCAAGCTGATCTTAAACTCCTAGCCTCAAGTGATCCTCCTTCCTTGGCTTCCCAGAGTGCTGGGATTACAGGCATGAGCTACTAAGCCAGGCCCACTGTAGATTTTTTAGAATTTATGTTAGTATCAAAATTGTGCCCACATTTTAATACTGTGTTATAGATTTATTTCAAGACTCTTAATTGGTATTGCCATAACCTTTAGAGTCAGATATTTTTCTGGAAAGACCGTATTGGTCAGAGGAACTCCTATGATACAGACACTGCTTATTGCTCAAAGGCAGCAGAAAAGCTTATAAAGCAAACACAGCTAGATTTTCATTAGTTCATAGATAGGTAGTTTTTTTTTAATTAATCAGAAATTAAGTTGCTGGGCACATGGCTAACGCCTGTAATCCTAGCACTCTAAGAAGCTAAGACAGGTGTATGCCTGAGCTCAGGAGTTTGAGACCAGTCTGAGGAACAGCAAGACACCTGTCTCTAAAAATATTCAGGTGTTGTGGTGGATGCCTGTAGTCCCAGTTACTCGGGAGACTGAGGTAAGAGAATCGCTTGAGTGCAAGAGTTTGAGGTTGCTGTAAGCTATGATGCCACAGCGCTCTACTGAGGGGGACAAAGTGAGACTGTCTCAAAAAAAAAAAAAAATAAAGAAAAGAAAGAAAGAAATGTTGTCAAACCATTGGTCTTTTTTCTTCCTTACCCATTGTCACAGAGCAAATCATAGGCTTTGGAGCCAAACATCCAGATTCTAGTATCTTATCCAACCTTTGTCAAGTCACTTTACTGCTCTGAACCTCATTTTCCTACATGATAAAATGGAGGTAAATTCACTTCAGATAATACATATAAAGCACCTAGCACAGTTTCCAGGAATACTGTGGGTGAGCAGTAAATTATAATTTTTTTTATTTTTTTTTTGTAGAGGTAGAGTCTCACTTTATCGCCCTCAGTAGAGTGCCGTGGTGTCACACAGCTCCCAGCAACCTCCAACTCCTGGGCTTAGGTGATTCTCTTGCCTCGGCCTCCCAAGTAGCTGGGACTACAGGGCCCGCCACAACACCTGGCTATTTTTCTGATTTGCAGTTTGACTGAGGCCGGGTTAGAGCACCCTACTCGATGAACCACTGGCGCCGCCCAAGTAAATAATAATTTTGACAGCTTTGACACAGTTGACAGAGAACTTTTCCCAGTAGGTGTTGTTATTCTGTTTTAAGGAGGTCCATGTCTAAGGGTAGTGTCATTGTTTTTTAAATCAGAATAAGGAGAACTAAATGTGCCTTTAAAAAAATTTTTTTATGGCTCGGCGCCTCAAGCAGCTAAGGCGCCAGCCATATACACCTGAGCTGGCAGGTTCGAATCCAGCCTGGCCCCATCAAACAACAATGACGGGTGCAACCAAAAAATGGCCGGGCACTGGGGCAGACGCCTGTAGTCCCAGCTACTTGGGAGGTGGAGGCAGGAGAATTGCTTGAGCCCAGGAGTTGGAGTTTGCTGTGAGCTGTGATGCCATGGCTCTCTACCCAGGGTGACAGCTTGAGGCTCTGTTTCAAAAAAAAAAAAAAAAATTTTTTTTTATTAGTTCTTGAGATGGAGGGCCTGTCACAGTGGCTCAGGCCTGTAATCCTAGCACTCTGAGAGGCCAAGGCAGGTGGATTGCCTAAGCTCAGGCGTTTGAGACCCGACTGAGCAAGAATGAGACCCTGTCTGTATAAATTGCCAGGCATATGGCAGCACCTGAAGTCCAAGCTACTTGGGAGGCTGAGGCAAGAATATCTCTTGAGCCCAAAAGTTTGAGGTTGCTATGAATTATGATGCTGCAGCACTCTACCAAGGGCAGCAAATTGAGACTTTCGGTTTTGTTTTTTTTTATTAAATCATAGCTGCGTACATTAGTGCAATCAAGGGGTACAATGTGCTGGCTTCATATACAATCTGAAATGTTTTCATCAAACTGTTTAACATAGCTTTCCTGGCATTTTCTTAGTTACTGTATGAAGACATTTCTTTTCTGCATTTAGTAAGTTTTGCCTGTACCCTTACTTTTTTTTTTTTGAGATTGGGTTCTCACTATTTTGCCTGCACTGGTCTTGAACTCTTGGGCTCAAGTTATCCTCCTGCCTCAGATTCCCGAGTAGCTGAGATTACAAACATTTGCCATGGAGCTTGGTTTATAAAATGTGTTTAGACTCTAGACTTCTCTCTTTCCTTCTCTTTTTATTTACTTTTTGGAAGACTGTGTGTCACTCTGTTGCCCCAGGTTAGAGTGCTGTGGCATCACAGCTCACAGCAACTTCAAACTCCTGGGCTCAAGTGATCCTCTTGTCTTAGCTACCCTAGTAGCTAGGACTATAGGTGCCCACCACAATGCTTGGCTAGTTTTTTTATTTTGGGTATAGATGGGGTCTTGCTCTTGCTTAGGCGTCTTGAACTCCTGAGCTCCAGCAGTTCACCTGCCTCAACCTCCAAGAGTGCTAGGATTACAGGTGTGAGCCACTGTACTCAGCCCACTTCTCTATTTAGGTAACTTCTGAGGAGGGACAACACTTAAGGTTTAATGTTTTACTCTGAGCTTTATTCAGAACTGTGAGCTTAAAAGGCCATGAAGGCTATGTTAAACAGTTCGATGAAAATATTTCAGATTATATATGAAGTCAGCACATTGTGCCCCATGATTGCACTAATGCACATAATTATGATTTAATAAAAAAAAAGAAAAAAAAAAAGAACTGTGAGCTTGATAATTTTTTGACTGACTGAATGTGAATGCCCCCAAGGAACATGTTAACGTTATTTTCTTCATGCTGGTTTAGAAAGAGTCAAAGTCTAAAGTCTGTCTTCCATCTGTGAACATTATAACACAGAATGGTGACCCCTACATTTTTTTTTATTATGTACCTATTATTAGTTTTCTGTGGCTGCTGTAACAAATGACCACAAATCTAGTAGTTTAAGACAACATAAATTTATTATCTCACAGCTCTGTTGGTCAGAAGTCTGACATGTGCCTTACAGGCTAAAATCAAGGTGTCAGCAGGGCTGCTGCATTCCTCTCTGAAAGGCTCCAAGGGAGAATCCATTTCCTTATCTTTTTCTTAGCTACCTGTGGCTACTCCCATTCCTTGGCTCATAGCCCCCTTCCATCTTCAAATCCAACAGTGACCAGTGGAATCTTTGTCACACTGCATCACTCTGATATTGACTCCTCTGCTTCCTATCTGTCTATGAGGATCCCCCTTGTAATTGAGGATAACCCCCGCCCCCACCTTTTTATGAGATAGAGTATTGGTTTGTTGCCCAGACTAGAGTGTAGTGGTGATGTCATCATAGCTCACTGCATCCTCAAACTCCTGGACTCAAGTAATCCTCCCTCTTTGAACTCTAAAAGTACTAGGATTAGAGGTGTGAGCCACCATGTCTGACCTCTCTTAAAGTTAGCTGACTAGCCACTTTAATTTATTTCCCTTGCCATATAGCATAACAAATTTATAGGTTCTGGGGATTCAGGCATGGACATCTCTGGGGGAGTGGGAAGGATTAGTCTGCCTGTCACACTATCCTCTTGGGAAAACATTTTTGAGCATATCCCCTATGCTACTTTTAACCCATAATTACATATTAGTAAAACTCAATTTCTGTTTTTTATATAAAAAGTAAAAGGGCCAGGCACGGTGGCTCACGTGTGTAATCATAGCACTCTGGGAGGCTGAGGCAGGTGGATTGCCTGAGCTCACAGGTTCGAGATCAGCCTGAGCAAGAGCAAGACCCTGCCTCTAAAAATAGCTGGGCATTGTGGCAGGTGCCTGTAGTCCCATCTACTCAGGAGGCTGAGGCAAGAGGATCACTTGAGCCCAAGAGTTTGAGGTTGTTGTGAGCTATGCTGCAACTGCTCTCTACTGAGGGTGACAAAGTGAGACTCTATCTCAAAAAAAAAAAAAAAAAAAAAGTAGGTTCAGCACCTGTGGGTCAACGGGCTAAGGCGCCAGCCACATATACCTGAGCTGGTGGGTTTGAATCCAGCCCGGGCCCCGCCAAACAACAATGGTGGCTGCAACCAAAAAATGGCCGGGTGTTGTGGAGGGCGCCTGTAGTCGCAGCTACTTGGGAGGCAGAGGCAGAGGCAGGAGACTCGCTTGAGCCCAGGAATTGGAAGTTGCTGTGAGCTGTGATGCCACAGAACTCTATCTTGGGTGATAGCTTTAGGCTCTGTCTAAAAAAAAAAAAAAAAAAAAAAGTAAAAGTTCTAATTTTTTTCTCATAATTCAGTGGATATTCTTGCTCATTTTGCATTTTGGAGACTGCTGGCTAATAGTAGGGCCTAGGAAACATTGTGCTTTAGAATAACAATTTTAACTTTTAATTAAATTCAGTAAATATTTACTGAGCTCTAGCTATGAATAATGTTTCGAGTGTATAGAGAAACATGAACTGCATGGTATATTTAGTACAGGTAAACAATGTGAAATCTCACTGGCTGAAAGGCTTGTTTCTTATTCATGTTCTAGTCCGATGCAACTTAGATGGAGGTGGAAGGGGAGGTCTTTTTTAACTAGGACAGGGCCTTCAGTTCTTCCACTGGATCTTCTGTATCTGCTGGCAGGTGGAGGAAGAAAGAATGGAGGATAGTGTTGAGGTTTTATGAGACAGGCCTAGAAATGACATAGTCACTTTTACCCATATACCACTGGCCAGACCTTAGCGTTATGGCCTTAACTAACTGTAATGAACATTGGGAAATGTAGTCTACTTAATGAGGAAAATGGAAAGAATTTGATGAACAAGGAGCCGTTCTCTTTGACACACAGGATCCCTGCCTTCAAGAACCTTATGGTTAAGTGGAAGAGGGAGATGTAGATAAAACTTGATGTAGAAAGTAGGGCTCGGCTTGGTGCCTGTAGCTCAGCGGCTAGGGTGCCGACCACATACAGTGGGGTTCCTGGGTTCGAACCCAGCCCAGGCCTGCCAAACGACAATAACAACTACAGCAAAAAAATAGCTGGGCGTTGTGGTGGGCACCTGTAGTCCCAGCTACTTGGGAGGCTGAGGCAAGAGAATTGCTTAAGCCCAGGAGTTGGAGGTTGCTGTGAGCTGTGATGCCCTGGCACTCTACTGAGAGTGATATAGTGAAACTCCATCTCACACACAAAAAAGAAAGTAGGGCCTGATAAGTATAGAAATTTAAATAGACTGATATGAGTGTTTAAGGAAGAGAAATATTAACTTTGATTGGAAAGATCAGAGAAATATTTGAATCTCTATATTAGAGTTTATTATAGCCAACATCAAAGAGCTATTGTAAGAATAAATGACTTTGGGACTTAATTAAGCTGAAAAGCTTCTGCACAGCTAAGGACACAATAATTAAAGCAAATAGACAAGCTTCAGAATGGGACAAGATATTTGCATGTTATGAATCTGACAAAAGGTTGATAACTGGAATCTACAGAGAACTCAAATTAATCAACAAAAAAGAGCAAACAACCCCTTCAATCACTCACTGGGCAAGAGACATGAACAAAACCATCTCTGAAGAAGACAGATGAAGGGCTAACAAACACATGAAAATATGCTCATCATCCCTAATCATCAGAGAAAGGCAAATCAAAACCACCCCGAGAGGGCGGTGCCTGTGGCTCAGTGAGAAGGGCACCGGCCTCATATACTGAGGGTGGTGGGTTGGAACCTGGCCCTGGCCAAACTGCAACAAAAAAATAGCTGGGTGTTGTGGTGGGCGCCTGTAGTCCCAGCTACTTGGGAGGCTGAGGCAAGAGAATCGCCTAAGCCCAAGAGCTGGAGGTTGCTGTGAGCTGTGACACCACAGCACTCTACCAAGAGCGACAAAGTGAAACTTGTCTCTAAGGAAAAAAAAAAACAACCCACCCTGAGATATCACCTAATCCACGTGAGAATAGCCCACATCACAAAGTCCCAAAGCTGCACATGCAGGTGTGGATGTGGAGAGAAGGGAATACTTTTACACTGTTGGTGGGAATGTAAAATAATATAGCCTCTTTAGAAAGAAGTATAGAGAATCCTCAAAGAACTCAAAATAGACCTCCTATTTGATCCTTCAGTCCCATTACTAGGCATCTACCCAGAAGAACAAAAAAAATTTTATCATAAAGACATTTGCACTAGATTGTTTATCACAGCTCAATATACAATCGCCAAGATATGGAAACAACCTATATGCCCATCAACCCAGGAATGGATTAACAAGCTGTGGTATATGTATACTATGGAATACTATTCAGCCATAAAACAGATGGAAACCTTACATCTTTTCTATTAACCTGAATGGAGTTGAAACACATTCTTCTGGCTCAGCGCCTGTGGCTCAACGGGCTAAGGCGCCAGCCACGTACACCTGAGCTGGCGGGTTCGAATCCAGCCCGGATCTGCCAAATAAAAATGCCGGCTGCAACCAAAAAATGGCCGGCGTTGTGGCGGGCGCCTGTAGTCCCAGCTACTTGGGAGGCAGAGGCAAGAGACTCGCTTGAGCCCACGAATTGGAGATTGCTGTGAGCTGTGATGCCACAGTACTCCATCCAGGGTGACAGCTTGAGCCTCTGTCTCAAAAAAAAAAGAAAAAGAAACACATTCTTCTTAGTAAAGTATCACAAGAATGGAAAAGCAAGTATCCAATGTACTCAATACTAATATGAAGCCAGTAGATGATCTAATACTTGCTCACATAAGAGAAAAACTCAATTCAAGTTTTGGGGGAGGGTGGGAAAGGAAAGGAGGGAGGGGGATTGGAATGTTCCCTCTTAATGGGCACATTCAATGTAAGGGTATATGGCACACCTCCCAGGGGTGGGGCACAACTACAAGACAGACTCTACCTAACAAATGCAAACATTGTAACCTAATTCTTTGTACCCTCAAATTAACCTGAAATTAAAAAATAAAAGTATTAGATAAAAAAAAAAAACCAAATGATTTAATACGTGGCTGTGCCTGGCACACTCAATGCTATATAAATAATTGGTGCTATTATTGTTGTTGCCCTTATTTGGAAAAGTTTTTGAGCTGCAGTTTTAAGGATTGGTGGAACTTTAAGAAATGGATTCCAGACAGAGACTCATTCTAGTAACAATATGGAATTGAGAGAATTGGAACATGTTAGGGATGGCAGGTTATATAATTAAAACTTAGAGAATGCAGGTGGATGTAATAGGAGATAAGGCAAGATAAGTTAGGGTCAGATAATTCAGACCTTTGAATAACATACTATGGAATTTGGACTTTAATCAGAAGCTGCAAGTTGCTGTAAAAGATTTTTGAGTAGCATATAGCTTCTCAGGGGAAGAGATTGTATTTTGTTTATCTTTATATTATATCCTTTTTATAACTGTATGGAGAGATAACGTAACCTTGTGATTAAGAGCACAGACTTTGCAACCCACTGCCTAGGTTTGACTCCTAACTCTGCCACTTACTAGCTCTATGACTTAATCTCTTTGTGTCTCAGTTTTTTTCTTTCTTTTTTTTGAGACAGAGTCTCAGGTAGTTGCCCTGGGTAGAGTGCTGTGGTGTCACAGCTCACAGTGACCTCAAACTGTTGGGCTTAAGCAATTCTCTTGCCTCAGCCTCACAAGTAGCTGGGACTACGGGTGTCCACCACAACACCTGGCTATTTTTTGGTTATAGTTGACATTGTTG
Source organism: Perodicticus potto (assembly GCA_963574655.1). Lineage (NCBI taxonomy): Eukaryota > Metazoa > Chordata > Mammalia > Primates > Lorisidae > Perodicticus > Perodicticus potto. The sequence continues at coordinate 2,512 of CAUYRH010127831.1, read as the reverse complement.
TTTGACAGGCCCAGGGTGGATTCAAACCCGCCAGCTCTGGTGTATGTGGCTGAGCTACAGATGCCGAGCCTGTGTCTCAGTTTTTTCTAATATGATTGTGATAATAAAGTATGATTGGGTACTACTTCACTGGGTTATCGTGAGGATTAAATGACTTAATATAATATAAAGCACTTAGAACAATGCCTGCATAGTAAGTGCCAGGAAGATCACTTGAGGCCAGGAATTCAAGACTGGCCTAGGTAACATAGTGAGACTCTACAAAACAAAATAACTACAAAAACAGATAAAAAAAATTAGTTGGCATGGTGACACACACCCGTTCTAGCTACTCAAGAGGCTGAGGTTGGAGGATCTCTTGAGCCTAGGAGTTGGAGTTATAGTGGAGTTATATGCTTGTGCCACTATACTCTAGCCTGAGCAACAGACTGAGACCTGGACTCTTTAAAAAAAACAAACCAAACCAACCCCTGCCACAAACCTCTTATTTATATTCTAGTCTGGGGAAAGAATCAGAAGAAATGTTACAAGAAGAGCTAACATTTTCTAGTGCTTCTTATGTTCCAGGAACCCAGGTTATCTCATTTCATCTTTACAAGGACCATCTGGGTTAGGTAATATTAATAGTCCCATTTTGCATGTGGAAAAACTGAAATTCAGAGACATCACCAGTGAGTGACAGAGCCAGGATTCAAATCTGAGTAATCTTAACTTCATACTAGACTGCTTCACACAGTGCTAATTAGCTATCATTTAAAGGAAAGTGAAAATTAGATGCAGTAGAAGGGGAGGGAGAGAAGGGGTTAATGCTAACTAAGGATATCCAGGAGATGTCTTAAAGAGAATGTGAAATTTTAGCTAACATTAGAAGAATGATTTTCAGTAAGTATAATATTCCAATTCAAGGGAGGAGCTTCAACCAAGTTTCTAGGTCATAAAAATCATTCATGCTGTTCAAAAAACTTTACTGAAAATTTGTTTGCTGTGTGCCAGATACTAAACTAGGTACTAGAAGTACAGAGATAAGTAAAGCTCCGAATCTTCCACAATGAAAAATGTTACAAAAGAGTTATGTGAGCAGAAGGCATATTATCGTGAGTTTAGAAATGAGTAGAAATTAAATAAATATTGCTAGAGAATGTAACCTACTCTTAAAGTTTGGTAACAAATGAAAGATGTGAATTAGAGTTCATGTTTTAGGAAGGGAGCAAGGGAGGAATTTTTTAAGATGAGGGAAATTTAAGTGTATATGTATGTAGGCTAGGATGATAGAGCCAGAGATGGGTGAAGAATAAGGCTCATAGGAAAATATGAAGTTCCAAAGACTAGTTGGAGTGCATCTTGGTTAGTGTTTTTTTTTTTGAGACAGAGCCTCAAGCTGTCACTCTGGATAGAGTGCTGTGGCATCACGGCTCACAACAACCTCCAATTCCTGGGCTCAAGTGAGTCTCCTGCCTCTGCCTCCCAAGTAGCTGGGACTACAGGCGCCCGCCACAACGCCCGGCCATTTTTTTTTTTTTTTTGGTTGCAGCCATTGTTGTTTGGTGGGCCCGGACTGGATTCGAACCCACCAGCTCAGGTGTACGTGGCTGGTGCCTTAGCCCGTTGACCCACAGGTGCCGAGCCCATCTTGGTGAGTTTTAAATGCTGTGACAAGGAATTTTTTTTGGTTTTTTTGCAGTTTTTGGCTGAGGCTGGGTTTGAACCCACCATCTCTGGCATATGGGGCCGGCGCCCTACTCCCTGAGCCACAGGTGCCACCCCTGTGATAAGGAATTTTTGACATTACTTTATAGGCAGAAAGGAGCCATTGAAGGTTATAAAGAAGGGAATGATATATTTTTTTATTTTGAAAAGTTAACTGATAGCCATCTAAAGGATGGCATAATTTAGGATTGTTAATAATGATAAAATAAAAACCACTGATTTTTATTTGAGCATGTATTGAGCTAAACACTGTAATTGAAATATCCCATTTAAACCTCATAACAGCATTTTAAGGTAGTTTGCAAATGAAGAAACTAAGATTTATAAAGATTAGATAACTTGCTTAATGCCTTCTAGGTGGAAATGGATGGACTTCTATGCTGTATGGACTCCTATGCTGGATGGACTCCTATAGCATAGGCGTCCATTAGTATATATTTTTTTCTTTTTTCTTTTTTTGAGACAGAGTCTCACTTTGTTGCTCTCTGTAAGGTACTTTTGCATCATAGCTCACAACAATCTCAAACTCTTGGGCTTAAGTGATTTTCTTGTCACTGCCTCCCGAGTAGCTGGGACTACATGTGTCTGCCACAACGCCCAGCTATTTTTAGAGATGGGGTTTCGCTCTTGCTCAGGCTGGTCTCAAGCCTGTGAGCTCAGGCAATCCACCCTCCTGAGCCTCCCAGAGTGTTAGAATTAACAGGTGTGAGCCACCACGCCCAGCTCTTACTCCATTTTCTGTTGCTTAGAATACCTGAAACTGAGTAATTTATAAAGTAATTTCTTTCTTTCTTTCTTTCTTTCT
>CAUYRH010127829.1:0-13685 GCA_963574655.1 Perodicticus potto | reverse complement strand
CAGGGGAGCTCCGTCCTCCCCACTCCATAGGGAGCTCCATCCTCACCACTCCACAGGGGAGCTCCATCCTCTCCACTCAAATGACCTCATTGTAGTCTCCAGGCTCCTAATCAGCTTTCAGAAGAGGAAGAAGACAGGAGTTTATGGAAACCCAATCTCTGGGCCCAAAAGAGAGTTTTGCCCACCTATGATTTTCTGTTCCTCCTATCTTGGGTCCATGTTTTGAATCACATGCAAACATTGATTTATCTCAATTCCTGGTCACTCCCGACATGGAAATAGCCGGACAGTAGGATTAAAGAGGAGAACTGATGTTGGAAAGAGACGCGGCTAAGGGGCCTAGATGTCCGATTTTCATTCTTTATTAATTTGCCACGTGCTCTTGGCCAAAACGCTTCACAACCTGATCTCAGTTCCCTCATCTGAGGAGGGCTGAGTTGGGCTTCACCTTGAGGAGCAGGACAGACGCTGCGGAGCCCTGGTGTCCTGTTCCTCCTCTGGTGTCTTTTGCCGGTGGACACAGTCCTTTTGCTGGAGGGAGGTCAGCCTGGTACTGTCTTTAGTTCCCCTCTGCCTATTCGTTGGCAGGACCTCAGAGAATAAAAACGCTTTTTCGTGTAACTCTAATCAAAACACACTTTGAAAAGGGTGTCTGTTGCCAAAAATTTATATTTGTCCCAAGATAAATTAGAAACTATTTTTGGATTATCTGCACGTGACTCGCCCGCCTTGATGCAGATAAACAGCAATTATCGTAGGCAAACCCCTGTGCTGCTGGGGACGCGTCTCCTCCACAGTTCTGCCTGTGGAAATGGAGGTCCCATGTGCCTCCCCCATCCCTGCGACTCCAGACTGGGTGAGAAAGACACAGGCAGACCTGGGTCTCAACTCTGTTTTTGATGCTTGATGCTTCCCAGCTTTTGTAGCTTTAGGCACGTTAATGTCTCTGAGCCTCAGTTTTCTCATATGCGAATTGGGGATAGTAATACCTCATTGTGAGGTGGCTGTGGCGATTAATTGGAATAGACTTGTTGTCTGTGGGGCCCTTGATAATTGCTATGTCTCTTTTTTCCCTCCAGATCTGCTTTTGGCTCTAAAGGAAGAGGCTTTACTCTCCATGTGAGGAGATGAATTGAGGAATTAGAAAAACATATGCACGTACATTTACTTTAATCCTCACTGTGTTGTGGCCCAGGAAAAGCAACTCCAGACAGGAAAGTGACTTTGGACAGAAGGTTGCAGAGCAGACGCTCAAATAACCCAAGGGGCCGGGTGTGAGCCATAGAAGCAGAGCAGCCAGAAGTGATGGAAACGTAGCTGAGTGTGCAATGCACACGTTAGCCCCAGACATTCAGATTTCAAAATTTCATAACCCCAGGCCAGACCCGCAACCCTGGGGACAGGCTAAGTGTGGGCCTTGGTGCTCCCGTGTGATACTACACTTGATCTTAGCCAAAAGGCTGAGAAGTGATGGAGCGCCAATTTGTAACTCCTTCTGCAGAGAAACACGTTACTCCATTCTTTCAAAAGCTGTCTCTGAAAAAATAAAAATAGAAAAATCATCTCCCCTGGAAGCTTGTTCTTTCTTTCTTTACTCGGGGCTTGTGAACTTTGCCGTTACAGCCACTCATTTACGAGCTTTGGTTAAACACCTATTTTTGCATAAAACATCGTAATAGAGACAGATCTGAAAAAAATACACAACAAAATGTAGGCATCCACATTGAAAGCACAGCACGTAGGGACAAGGACAAACAGCGTCTCTATGTCAGTATTGTAGAAAAGTCCGTCGGCCTGGGAGCCGGGGAGAGGAGGATTCCAGGGGACGCGTCCCAGACTTAACAGGCGGCAGAGGTGGCCGTGAGGACGCCCCTGGTAAGTTACAGCTTGGGGTTAGCTCGTCCCGACACGAATGCTTCCTCACCTTCCTGATGGACCCCTGGAAGCTCTGTGAAGGAGAGGGCTGTAGCCCCCAGTAGCCCCCAATTGATTTTCCTCATCTCCTCAACATTCCATACTGCCTATTTTAGTTTCTTAACCATTTAGGAATCTTTGCCTGGACATTGAGAAAATGAGACGTCAGGTCCTCTATCGGTGGGAAGGGAACAGTTGGAGGCGTTTGGGGCACCCAGATAAGGTGGTCCCAATGCATGAATCTGAGCACCCCCAGGCGCGGCTGACGAGGCTGTCTCTCTCCTGACAGTGGCGCATCAGGCTTCCTCCCCTGCCGAAGGGAAAGGCAGGGCAGGTGCACCGGCCCCCACTGGCCTTAATCAGCCCTAATCGCACATGTTTAGAGACGACTAAGAAGACGACCTCACACGTTACAGCTCAGCAGGAAGCAGTTGTCGGATTATCAGCACCCAGAGGATAAAGAGTGTTGATTTAGCTGTGAGGATGGACGGAGGGCGGTTAGGCACAACCGTGAAGGAGGATTTCCTCCCTTCGCCCCCAGCTTCGAGCCTTGTCCCGGCAGGTCATGGGGCTTTGGAGAAGAGAGAGCGGAAGGGATGAGAACGTGTCCGGAGCACTTGTTATTTGCTAGACACTAAACCGAGGACTCTCCCTAGGATAGCTTATTAACGCCTCACAGTGACCCAGGATGAAACGAGAGGTTGGCACTGCTGCTCCCATTTTATAGGGCAGGTAAACTGAGAGTCGGGAAATGCGTGCCTTACCCAAGGTCCCACTTTTGGAAATTTGTAATTGAAGTTCAAATTCAGGTTTGCCTACCATGTAAGTTTTCTAAACTGTCAAGTCATCTCCCTGTCTTTGGTCAGGATCCCAGGAAGCAGACTCTGACATGTTTGGGTTTGGTTATGAGAGGCTTCCTGTGAAGGATTTGGAAATAATCACTACCAGGGAGAGGAAAGCTGGATTGAGCATGCGTGAAAGTTAAAACTGTGCCATGATTGCAATAGATGCATCTGTAGAGGTGGAACCTCTGAGGTCCAGGAGTGGGGGAGATTAGAAAACTCAGCAATCAATATACGTATTTTAATGCAACCTTAAAAAAGTTTTGAATATTAAAAAAAGATGTGATGAACAAAATACCAAAATTTTAAATAAAGACAAAATCCACCCTTAAATTCTGTTTTGAGACAGAATCTCACAATGTCACCCTCTGTAGAGTGCTGTACCATCACAGCTCACAGCAACCTCAAACTCCTGGGCTTAAGCAATTCTCTTGCCTTAGCCGCTCAAGTAGCTGGGACTACAGGTGCCTACCACAACTCCTGGCTATTATTTGGTTGCAGTTGTCATTGTTGTTTAGCAGGCCTGGGCTGGCTCGAACCTGCCAGCTTCCTTGTTCATGACTGGCGCCCTATTCATTGAGCTACGGCCTTTTTTTTTTTTTCTTAGAGACAGAGTCTCATTTTATCCCCCTCAGTAGAGTGCTGTGCTATCATAGCTCACAGCAACCTCCAGCTCCTAGGGTTAGGTGATTCTCTTGCCTCAGCCTCCCGAGTAGCTGGTATTATATGTGCCCGCCACAATGCCTGCTATTTTTTTGTTGCAGTTTGGCTGGGGCTGGGTTTGAACCCACTACCCTCAGTATATGGGGCCATCACTCTACCCACTGAGCCACAGGCGCTGCCCTCCAACCTTACATTTAAATGACTCACCTCTCACTGGCCTCACCCAAATCCTGGCCCTGTTGGGATTTGCTTTTATAAAACATTTTGATACTTTATCATGGATTTTTTGCATTAATTAAAAAAGTTGCAATAAAATTTTATTTGTCTTGTTTATTGAGTTTGTTGGCGTTCCCTTAAACACCACACATAAAGGTGAGTGCTCCACTCACCCTGGTCCTGGCTTTGAACTCCAGGGAGCTCTGGAGCTGGTATGGTCCTTCAGACTTGTGTTGCCTTGGGGTGAAGGGGTCAGACCTTTTCTCTCCCATTGGGAGACCAGTCTTTGGATGTATGTACCCCTAGGGAGAGGAAATTTGGGTGATTCTCTTAAACTGAGAGCAAATCCCTGAGTGGGATTCAGCTTAGAGCCATGAACCCACCTGATCACAGCAGCTGGGAGCTCTGGGGGTCAGAACACCATATCCAATACACTCCCCATTGCAGCTAACATCAAGTCCAGGCTTCCCCTACTGTCCCCCTCTCTATCCACAGACAAAGCTTGCCGTTTAATTAGAACTCCCATGGAAGGAAATCTGCTTGGAGTGTATTGTCTCCAAAATAAAAATTCCCAATATCATAGTTTTATGAAGGAGATTGTTGAGGACTGGAAACAGCCCTGCATGGATCCGAGAAGTTATTGTGTGCTATTTCCATCTGCAAAGGTCATGCTAGTGTGGCTAGAACATAAGCCCCAGAGAGTTTCTCGGCTTAGCTAACACTTCCAGTTTCCAACGACGATGAGACCAGAAGCTCTGAATGCATTCGGCATCAGCCTCCAGCTCCATCACACACATCCCTGCTGAAAACCAACTCAGTTTCACTTCTTCATTCTCTCCATGGTCTCTGTCGAATCCCTGGACACTGTCATTAACGTTCAGACATGTTCATCATGCAGTGTCCTGCCTGGGGCTCCATCAGCTCAGAACAAAAGTGAGCTGAACTGGTCAGAAACAGGCCGTGGGTGCTTTCAGCAGGGGGCAAGGAGTTCATAGAGGACTCCTCGGCTGGGCCACTGGCAACCGTGTCATCAGAGGTGTCAGGCCCAGTGGAGACAAGGTCTAGCATCTCACAGGTTAAGGAACTTAAGCAGGGGTCACACCTGGGGGAGGGATAACCAGCCGAGCTGGACAGTCAGAAATGTTTTATTAGGAGCCCACGGGCACAAGCAGAGGGGTAAAAGTCCAAAGCAGGGATGTGAGTGGGGGATATCACAGGACTGTCAATGGGATTTGGGATGGGTATGCGGGCAGGACAGGGGTGTGCAGGCAGGACAGGTTGGCTTTCCCAGTCCCTCAGACACCTGTCATCACATTCTCTTTAAGCACACAGACTCTGGAGCCCCAACTGCTTGGGTTCGAATCTTGGCTTCTCTGCATACTAGCTGGGTTGACCTTGATAAGTTACTTAACCTCTCTGTGCTTTACATCTTCACGGAAGGCAATCCTATGGGCCTCGTGGGTTCTTATAATGATTAAAAGAGTTAATATATGGGAAGTGCTTAGAACAGTGCCTGGCACCAAGACAGTGCTGGGATTGTGTTCTAGGCTGCTTGTCCACGCCCCCTTTTCCCGTCCTCTTCCCTACTTCCCTTCCCCCATCCCCCCCCTTTTCTCCTTTTCTTTAACAGATCCTCAAGTGAAGCTGACGTCCATGTTTTAGTTTATTATTCAAAACACGATGTCCTTTGTGCTTAATTTAAAATCAGGTAAAGGAAAGGTACAGCCTTTTCTATTTTGATTGTTTCTTTTTGCTTGTTTATGGTTCTCAAGTGAGATTTTCCCACAGCCACGCGGCTCCAAATAGAAACCTGCCTCCTACCCTTGACTTAGTTCTCATTTCCTTATCATCAAGCCTCCATCAGCTTTTTCTGGACCCTGAAGTTACCTAGATTAGCCTGAATGTGGCGTGGCCAAGCACACAGGGAAACACTCGCGCCATCAGAAAGCTTTCTCCGTTTCATGAGAAATCTTGAATTCATTTTGAGATGACTTCAGGAGGGCACAGAGATGTTCTTTTTATAAAAAGTTATTTTTGCCTATGGAACACACCGTTTCCACAAATAATGAGTCTCATCCAAAAGGCCGCAGTGGGCAGGCAAACTCACAGCTCACAAGAGACGGTAACTCTTCCCTCTCTGTGCCTGGCTTATCAGCAAAGAAGGGAAAATTCATCAGCTCTGGAGGGTCATCTCAGAGACATGCAAATGAAAAATACATGCGTCAGCACTGCCAAGTTAAAAATTAGTACAACCCCAGGAAGGAACCAAATGGATAATTTTTAATATCTCATTACTGCTGAGGGTGGGATAGGCAATTAATAGTGAGCCACTTAAAATAGTTTGAAGCAAAAACAACTTGTGGAAAGTGATGCTGGGTTTAGCTATGCCTGACACTGGAAGTTGTTTCCTTTCCAGAGAAAGGCAGAAGCCTGAAACAGCTCCTACCAAAGAGCAGACAGTGTTCATACTCAGGAGGTGAAGGAAGCCCAATTACAAAATGGAGTTGCAGCACTAGAATCCGCACAGACAGAAGAGAAATAGATGCATCAAAATTCAATTGATCAGAATTGTTTATTTTAAAGCCTAAACATTTATCAACTTCAGACACTGCAATTCATATTTGCCCCAAATTAAGGAAAAGACTGCTAAGGAACGGAAGTGGGTCTGTGAATGATGCAAAATTGCCAGTGAAAAGGGAGGCTCCCTCTGGCTGTCCATCATCCATCGACTTATTTATCTACCCCCTGGAAACTCCCTGGAATGCACCAGATGTGCTAGTAGGCGATACGTGAAAAGTCAATCTGGGCTTCAGAGAATTCACAGACAAGTGGAGAGAAAAATCCATAAGCAATGACAACTGGATATGATGAAATAAGGTGCAGCCACAGCGTGGGAAAAGAAAGCGCTCCTCTGCTTATCGGAGTCGGAAGTTTCACAGAGACAGATGTGCAGGAATATCACAGGTAAGCAGGAGTTTACCAGTAGGCAGTCCTGTTCCTTCCACCTGGAAGGTCTCCCTTCCTTGTCCCCTGGCAGACATGGAGGAAGGAGGCAACCTCGCATGCTTGGCCTCCCACGCCTTCTGCAACCCATGTGCCAAGGTTGCTTCACATGGGAGGAGAGATTGCAAAGTTTGGGAAACTGTCCTTGAAATTGGCAGATTTTGAACATGTCAAGACAAATTTTGTGTTGCCTGAAATACATGATGTTGGGACATCAGTTTTAACTCTTTGGGAATTTCTTGAACATCTTGCTTACAATGCAAATACACAAACTTAACACACAATTTTAGGAGGTTCCTAAACTTATTTGTGAGTGTTTTGTGGGTAGTTTGTAGTAGATCATGTTTGCAGTTCACAGTTTCATGGCTGGCATGTAATTCCCTCCGTAGCATATAAATAATGGGCTACAGTTATTCAAAAATAAGTCCTTTCTGTCATTATTATATATTTTGGTGTATAGAGCACCCTTAGAGTATTTCGTGTTAAAATAAAAAGAAATAATTAAAGCCAGAAGGCCCACTTATTATCAATCAAGATCTCAGAACCTACCACAAGAATGGAGAAGTAAGAATCCAATGTACTCAATTCTGATATAAGGACAATTGATGACCTAGTACATGGTGGGGGGTGGGGAAAAGGGGGATGGAGAGAGGGAAGGAGGGAAGGGGTGGGGGAGGGGGGAGTCATGGTGTGTGACACCCTGCTTGGGGGAGGGACTTAATTACGAGAGGGACGTTACCTAACAAATGTAATCTGTGTACCCTCTGATCTCTGTACCCTCAATGAATCAACAATAAAAAAAATGGGGAAATTGTCCTTGACATTGGCAGATTTTGAACATATCAAGACAAATTTTACCACCTCTACCTCCCCACCAGCTTCTGCCCTTCTATCCAGAGGGCATCTCTGCCCTCTTCTGTATAGAGTTATGGAGACCTTGGGACCCCGGGGATGAATGCTGAAATCATGGGGAATATGGGGAATGGGGTAGGTTCTTTAGGAAACGAACTTTTTTTTTTTCATTTTCCCTCCAAAGTGAACTTAGGACAGTACATTATTGTTAGATCTACAATGTGGGCTTTCTTTCCTCATTCATTTCTGGAGAAAACACAGGAAGGCACTCTTACCTACCACTTTAAAGATTAAATCTTAACCATTTATTATAGTTCATGGGCAACAGCATTCTTTTCAAGCTTCCAGATTGTGCTTTTATGCCCAGTGGGGAGCAAATGGTCACAAAGGCTTTTGCAGTCTGAAATGCAGAACTGAGGCAAGCTGCTGCTTCTGAAAGACATGAAAATGCCCAGTGCAGTCACTGTGTGACAGAGGCTCCCAGGGCCCTCCTACATCAGCACCACCCAGCTTGCTTTAGGGCAATTAATGGCTCTATGACCAGACTCGGGCCAGCAAGCTGCGGTGGAAGTGCTGTGTGCACCTTCTGGGAAATCTCCTTAAAAGAGAGGAGATCACACTTGTCCTCCTTTTCTCTTGCCTGCTACCTGGAAGGCAGTCGTGATTGACAGTCATAATAGATCTCAGCTATGCAGGACCTCAAGGTAGCCTGAGAATGGAAGGCACCTGCTCAAGGTGTCAGAGGATAGTGTGAAGAGCCGGGGTTCCTGGGAACCCTGCGGTGCCACCATACCAGACATCACCCCCCCACATTGCCTCTGTCTCGACTCTCTTTATGGTTAGGGCTTATTTATTCCAAGGGACTTTTAGCTTAGCAGCAAAACCTAATCCTAATTAACAGGCTGCCTTGCCGTGGCAGCAGAGATCTGTCTCTGTGCCTAGAGGAACAATCACTGTGACTCTAAGTCTTTATTGAAATAGTCGTCTCTGCCTTATCTTCCTATTTGGCAACTGTTCGAGCATATCAGGTGTTCCAGTCAGGCTGTGACACTGGTAGATCGTGGGTCCTCAGCCTGATGGAAAGTTACAGTTTAGGATCAGCTCTTTCGCTGCTCCTGTAAACAATCTCTGAGAAGCTCCGGGCTCTGTCTTTGAGCTGCTGCTTGTCCATCTTCTCTGTCTCTACCCGGCATGATGGATATACACGGGCTTGGGCTCCTCCCTCTGCTAGAATACTCTGGCAGGAAAAGCACCAGCCCATTTTTCTTTCAATTATTATGTGACTCTTACCGCTATTTGACGTTTCTGCACTGGAGAACAACCATAGACATTAGGAAGAAGTCAGGGCTGCCACAAGTGCAAAAAATAAAAAATAATAAAATTTCTTTTCCCCTCTTCCCCTGAATGTTTTGCTAGTGACTCCTTTTGGAATGTTATTTTGAACTTACAAAGGTTCTTTTAAAGAACTTTGTATATTTCTTTTAAGCATCCCTTGAGAAAGTCAGATTTAAACTTAGCAAACTCATTGGCTTTTTAAAAGCACTTTCTTAAAATAGTCGATGTAAATCTTGGTGGGAAATCTTTAGGTGCCCCGAATGGACAGAAATAGAAATGTTAATGGAAATGCCATTTGTGAAGACACTGGTGATGGCTCCATTCAGATGAACCCAGTCCGAAAAGAAGGGAGTTTGCAAACTATTACAGTGTGTGTCCGACTTTAGGACCTCCCCCCTCCCCCACCCTGGGGAGGAATAAAGAGCCAGTAAAGAAAGTAAGAAGGCACGTGAGTCTAATGTGGTCTGGCCAGGAGAGACTCTGAGCAGGCACGTTAGCACAGCACCAAAGTCATGGTTATTTTCTAACCCTTTTATGGAGCAACCTCATCCTTCAAAGATTACAAATATTATTACATGAATCACCCTGGTAGGTCTGGGAAGCTTCGCATGACGTCAGCTGTTTTGCTGTAGGTCAGGAAGAAAGTGAGGTCACAGAAGGTCCAAGCTTCACAGAAACCTCGTGGCACAGGCCTCCAGGCACTTGACTTTACAGAAAAGGACGCTGAGGCTCGGAGGTTTGGAAATGTGCTTGGCCATGCGGTTGGTTCACTGTAAATCCAGGCAGAGCCAGTGCAGAGGTGTGGCTTGGGGCGGGTTGGGGGGTGGTCACCAGGGGGCTTTATCTCCCCCAATTCTATTCTAGGCACCCCCTAAACCACACAAAATAATTCAATATGAACAGTTGAGGTGTTTTGTGTTGTTTAAGGATGACTAAAAGTGTCTCTAGAAATGCAGTTTTGAAATGGGTCTCTTACCATCCTCACTTTCTCAGCCACGCTCTGCTCTTCCAACCAGAGGACTCCCCTTACTCCGTCAGGCCTCATCCTTATAAAGTGCTCCATGTTCATCAGAATTCCCAGCACACAGTCTTCACCTGCTAGCATAGTGCTGTGTTTTTTACTGTACTTATTGAATGTCTTCTGTCTTTGCCAGCAGCACGCAGATTTTTAGCGTATGGATAAATGTTGTGGTTTAGAATCTAGGGCCCCCTCTCCCATAGGTTAACAGTGCTCTCTAGTGAGGGTGACCATACCTCCATTCTGCCCTGTGGTGACACTGTAATTATTGTTATTGTCCCTTTTCACTTGCAGAAGTGTCCCAAGTTTCCCTGGTAAATTTTAGTCACCCTACATCCAGGGGACAAAGGGACCTGGCTTTTGGGTCCAGAGAATGAATGTTCCGAGGCCCGTTGCTGGGACAGGGAAGTTGGCATCAGCCTAGATGCTTGTGCCCCTCACAAAGATGTGCTGTTACTAGAGAGGTGGATCGTCAGGTGAAACCAAACCCTCACCAGACAGGGAGCTGCCTTCTGTCCTTGAGCCTTCAGGCTAGGACATAGGGACCTCACTTCTTAAAGCAGCCCATTCCGTGTTTGTCAGGCTGAACTGAAATCTGTCAGCTGGAGGGGCAGAGGAGGTCTGTTCTGCCTTCTATCTGACAACATTTTTTTTTTGAGACAAATTCTCACTATGTCACCCACTTTAGAGTGCCATAGCGTCATAGCTCACAGCAACCTCCAACTCTTGGGCTTAAGTGATTCTCTCGCCTCAGCCTCACAAATAGCTGGGACTATAGGTGCCCACCACAATGCTGGCTATTTGTTTTTGTCTCAGTTGTCGTTGTTTAGTTGACCTGGGCCAGGTTCGAAGCCACCAACCTCAGTGCACGTGGCCGGCGCCAAGTCTGACAATACTTTAGATGTTATGATGGGAGGTCAGAAGATAAAAAGAAAGATGCTATTGGACTGCAAGAAAAATCATTTGCTTGCCATCTTTCCCCCAGCACCCTCGTGAGGGCAGAGAGGAGGCATGACTCTGTTCTCTCCCCATCACCACTAGCTGTTGTCTGGGTGCAAAGTGCCAGGTACTCACCTTTAGAGTTAGATGGTCATCAAGGGCTCGGGCCAAACCCATCGCCTGGTGGGTCTGCCCCAAATTGTAGGGCAGACACAGCTGTTGGTTAAGAGCATCTTCAATCTCAAGGGCAGGTGCTATTGCACCCCCAGTCCCTTGGGTCCTGGGACTTAAAAATCCAGAGTCACTGGATGAATGTCAAAGCAGCTTCCCGCGCTGCCTAGATTCTCCTTTCTCAGCTGACTCCAGAAATGCTTTCAGGGGTTCATTTCCTGTAGCTCCAGGCTTCTGCGTGAGCGGCTCAGGTCCTGTTCCCCGCGTTCGTCCTCCTGGCTTGCAGCTTGATCTGAGACTTACTGTGACGTTGGTCGCTCCTTCAATAAATATTTTCAGAGTGTCCCTTTGGAGTGAGTTTTTGAGGCCATGAGTGAACAAGGCAGGCATATTCTTATCCTCATGGAGCTTTTTAAAAAATAGTTGACAAATGAAAATGGTATTCCTTGATGGTGTACACAGGACGTTTTGAAATGCGCCTCCATTGCAGAATGGCTAATTTACATAAAATTACCTCACGTGCCATTTATTTTGCAGTGAGAACGTGGAAAATCTATCGTTTCAGGGATCTTCGCGTATACAACATATTATAATTAACTATTGTCAATATATCTCTTGAAATTATTTGTCCTAACTAAAATTTTATTTTGACCAACATCTCCCCTCCACCCCGACCCACCTACCCCAGTCCCTGATAACTTCGGCTTCCTCGAGTTCAACATTTTTAGATTCTAAATACAAGCGAGATCGTGTGGCATTTGTCTTTGTGTGTCTGGCTTATTTGATTAAACATAATGTCCGCCAGGTTTGGCCACGTTGTTGCAAAAGATAGGATTTCTTTTCTTTTTTTTTTTTTAATTATTTTTTATTGAGTCATAGCTGTGTACAATAATTCAGTCATGGAGTACAGTGGATGGAGCTGGAACATGTTCTCCTTAGCAAAGGATTTCTTTCTTTTTTAAAGCTTACAGGTTTTCCTTCAGGGGATGAGGTGGAGGTGGAGCTGAGCAAGCCAGCCCAGGATTCATCCTTTTCAAAGCCGGGGAGCAGAAAGCCTGAATAGGGCTAACCAATTAAAAAAATGCAAGTGTTTTTGTTTTACTACCTTGAATAAATGCGTATTGTGAAAGGCAATTTTGACAAAAGAAAAAAACTCAGCCATTCACCCTAACCAAGTCTGCGTTTGGTTGCTTACAGCCCTCCCAGGGTTCTTATTTATGCCGGCAATGCTGTGTGCGCATTTAGGGATTCTGCTTTTCGGTCACGGATGAGGCGTGGGCACAGCAGGGCGTCCCATGTGCACAAAGGTGGGAGAATTTGTTCCCTGACCTCCTTCCCTATACTCCGTGCCCTTTCTGCTCCCTGGACCTCAGGGCCCACTTGAGACACCTCCAGCTCCAGTTCCTGCAGACTTTCTGTCCCTGGTTGAGATTATTCCTCAGTTTATACCCCTCTGTCGAACTTCACTCAGAAAAGGCAGATAGATAAGGAGGCTTTCATCCATTTGCTCACACTCCCAGAGTGGACTCTGGACAGCGCTGTTTGGGCGCCCACTTACGCTATCACTGTCGCAGGTGTCAGCTGTCCAGAAAACTGCCGAGAGAAAATAACACCGAGATTAGCTAAGCGCAG
This sequence comes from Perodicticus potto, assembly GCA_963574655.1. Taxonomy (NCBI): domain Eukaryota; kingdom Metazoa; phylum Chordata; class Mammalia; order Primates; family Lorisidae; genus Perodicticus; species Perodicticus potto. Next base: position 1,100 of record CAUYRH010127829.1, on the reverse strand, counting down.
AGGGCCGCTGCGAGCCCTTCTCCCGGGCGGTGGTTCGGTGAGAGCAGAGACCCCGCCAGGTGCTATCCAGAAGCCGTGTCCCTGTCACAGGGCCAGACGGACCCAACTGGCTTGCCCTGAGCCGGCCCGCAGAGCCTTCCTGCTGCTTTGCCTTACTTCTCCGCACAGAGAGGGAGCTCACGGCCTGTTGTGACAGCAACACAGAGCGGAGGCGGCGCCTGCGTTAAGAACTTTACGTCCCAAACACCAAACAGACATTGCGCCACAGCGGGCTGGTTAGAAAAGTAGAAAGCCGCCTCCCCATCCCTGGAGGTCGTGACTCTGAGGTTGCGCGAGTGTTTGGACGTTTATGAGCTCACTTCTGGGCCTTTGTGCCTTTTAGTTCTCTTTCCCTGGAATGCCCTTTCCCACGTCTTGGCAGTTTCGCTGTCTCCCTCGTGCACACCTCCGCTCACTGGCCATCCTCACACGAGATCTTCCCAACTTCATCAACAGCAGCCCCCCGGCCCCTGCCTCCCTGGACCGCCCAGTGCTGCGGCCACCTGCCGCGTCGTGCCTGCCGACCGCGACCGCGGGACGAGACTGTCCCACGTGAGGAGCTGAACTCCTAGTCCGTCGTAACTATAACTAATTTGAGTTTAAAAATCAAAGGAGTGTAAAGTAGTGTCCTGGTAAACATCTTGATTGTTTGAAGGACTACATCTCTCTTTAACTGCTGAAAATGTAGAACCCAAACTGATTTATGCTGTAAGTGTAAAATATACTTGGATTTCAAAGATCTTTAGTGGGTTCTGAAGAGTCAATATGGTAAAAGAAAAAGAAAAGGAAAACACCTCCTTGATGTTTATGTTGATTATGGTTGAAGTAACCTTTCTTAAATATGTTTGGTTATATAAAATATATTATTAAGACCAAAAATCACATCACAATAAAGATATCTGTACCAGAATGTTTATTGCAGCCCAACTCATAATTGCTAAGTCATAGAAGAAGCCCAAGTGCCCATTGACCTATGAATGGATTAATAAATTGTGGTACATGTATACCATGGAATACTATGCAGCCTTAAAGAAAGATGGAGACTTTACCTCTTTTGTGTT